>JABFEA020000029.1:3640998-3652107 GCA_019775915.2 Cyphomyrus plagiostoma
TTACTACTACTACATGAAACAAGTTATACAACTTAAGAATACACGTGAGTGATAATGTATACAATTTCAACCTAACACTCATGTTAGTAGAGGCCAGGCCTAATCTGTAATACAATTTTATAAACTGTAAAGAGGAGATCCCTGCTCTGTTTCTCTGTCCACCAAGGGGCCCCTGGTCTGTCAAAAGGAGACCTCTGGATTAGCGTCTTCTCATTCAGAACTGTGTAGGCCGGGCTGCAGTGAGCAGCCCTTTACTGGGAAAAGAGTCGTCATCTTAGATAGCAGGGCACTGATCCAAGGGAACTAGTTGTATCGTCAAGATCTTTCCAATTTCCAAGTATCTCTCCCAGGGAATTAGTCAACTTAAAAGTGAGCCAGCTGAAAGAATACTATTCCAGAGTGCTCTGGGTTGTTTTCTACTCAAAAGTTTTATATATAGTAATGGGTGATTTCTTATCACTACCTTATGCTTAATGCATTAATGCTTGATCAGGGAATTTTAAATAGGGGTATGCAGAGTTGTTGTTTCTCATAGGACTCTACCTCATTATTGCATCCAGCAAGATGCTTACCAAAGAAAACAAGGTGAATTTAAAGTGTGCCTGTACAGTTTAGTGTAATGCAATGCCATGATCTATACAGGCCTTGCAAATTAGTTTGAGAAGGGCTATAAATCATTGGTTCTTTTGGATTTATCTGAACGCTGCAAGACAAATGATCTGCAGAGGGAGTTCATTTAAAATCATACGGACGCAATGCTCTTAAAAGTAGGCATCCTTATTAATAATGATCAAAAAGAGCAACAGGAAAATGCATTGTTCAAAAGAGGTTCAGTGCAGTCCCAGGGCCATACAGAAGGATCTGCAGAGCTTCCTGCCACTGACCTCCATATTCATGTCTTGCCAAAACAACACAAAAAGCATTTCTGCTTTTCATGGGCTTCCAAGGAGCATCAAATGAATTAGCAGAAAGAAGCGTGTCTGGAATGAGCAAAGCTAAAGCCCTATGCTCAGTCCAACACAAGGAATTGTGGCAAGAGTTTTGTTCATACAAGACAGCCCCCAAAAAAGTACATGGTTGTATTTGGCTGAAGATGAGCTGAAATAGTCCTATGCAATAATGTGGTGGAATATTTCGGAATATATCATTTTGGTTCAAGAACCCAAGATTTGGTACAAACTCATACCTTTCCAAAGCTTTCTGAAAATTTTAGATTTATGTATATAATAGATTGCTTAAAATGAGGTTTATTACAGCACACTTTGTAGAGTATTGTCTACGATACTTTATATTATTACCCAGTAAAGGGCTCTGTCAAAAATGTTTGTGTTTCTTCAAAATGGCTTTCATTATTGCACACGTGAGCAATTTGTGAAAATAACGGCTGGTTTTTCATGTGAACTGGTTCCATCTGAACACTTCTCCGCTTCTCCGTGCAATTTCATGTTACATTTCTGAGAATGAATATGTATGTGGGGGGGGGGGGGTAGGATCCCCAAAGTGTGGTACAACATGAAACTTCAGTATCTTTGTGGACATTTTCCAGGTAACCCTTTGGATAACCTCAATTTTATAAAAAAACAAATTTAAAAATTAGGTTAGGGCTGGGTATGTGTTAAGGGTTTAGGATTAGGGTTTTTCCCCATAGAATTGAATGGTCAATCCTCATTTTGATAGCGTGTGTGTGTGTGTGTGTGTGTGTGTGTGTAAGAGAGAGAGAGTGAGAGAGAGAGAGAGAGAGAGAGAGTGAGAGAGAGAGAGAGAGAGAGAGAGAGAGAGAGTGAGAGAGAGAGAGAGATAAAGATATGCTTACCTGACGAGTGTGTGCATGTGTGTGTCTTACTGAACAAGATTTGCAGGCCGGAAATGAAGAAGTGAACAAAAGACACAAAATAAATTAAAATAAAAATGTTTAAATAAAACATTAATGAAATGAAAGTGAGAGGAATACTTAGACACCTTGGTGTTTTATTGTTTATTAGTTCAGTTCCAGCATGATTACTGGTTTAATCAATAGTGTAAGACAATGCAAGAATAGGAAAAATGTAAGTTTTGTCCGTTTTTTTTTATTTATTTCAGAAGAATTCTTTAAAAGAACAGTACACCTAATAGCTATTTATTGCATAATTGGTGCATGTCTCAAGAGAATTTCACGGTGTGTAATATAAGAAATCCAGCAAAAGATGAACAAAGATAAAGCAGCTCTCGTTTCTTTAATGAAGTGGGGATTTGGGGAGCTCATCAATAAAATGCTTATGAAAGTATGAAGAATTTGTCTTGATCAGAGAAAAGGTTGTTATTTCTAAAGTTATTCTGATAGAACTGGGTTATTAGCGAAGCCTGTTATCTCCTGCATAAAATTAGGCCCGTGGTACGACAGCAGGTTTTGTTTGGGTTGCACAAAACCAAATGAGTAATTAATGGACAAAAACAGCTTTTATAGATACTATTATCAGTATCCACACTGTGATTTATTTTCCCCCGTATATCCTATTTGTTGGAAATACGAGACTGAAAGAGAAAGCTTTCACTGAAATGCACCAGACAGCCCTTGAAAAATGTTATTTAGTTCTACTGTTAGCTGTCACTAATTACAATATATTAATATCTGGCTGGTGTGTATTGCGGTTTAAAACATACCCGGACCAAAAATTCACAGTGCCAAAATGTTTATAATAAGGTTATTACACAACAGTAGCTGGCTGAAGGTTAATTTAACAGATGTACACAGACTTAACAGAAAGTGGTGACTTTGTTATGTTGTGTCAACAGGTGGCACTAGTAGATGTCACAACCTGTTTGAGAATGCCACCCGCCCCCCCCCAAACACAATACTGCCCTGGCTGAACACCTGCTCCATCGTGTTTTGCACAAGTCATGGTTTATTTTATTTTTTGGTTAATCTGGCTATGTGTGTACATCATGACCTCCAGCTGACACCTCACTGTTATACTAGCATGAAGATAGTTAATTGATAAAGATTGGTATTAGAAGCAAATAAAGTAATAGCACGATACTCTGTACCAGCAAGCACACTGTCTATGCCTTGGACCAGGGAAGTATTCACCTCTAATATAGAATGATTATAAAGGAATTATCACTATACAATACTCCATCCATGAGAATGGACAAAAGTAAAATAAAAATAAACTCCAAACCTTCAGATTGGGGTGGCTGTCCATTCAAATGAAAGGTAACTCTTTGCCATTGCCCTCTCAGATGAACTCAAGGCCAAAAGGAGAATTATTTTTATGTTTTTTTCACCTGGAATCTAGGACAGTCTGTCGGGTTGCCTGGATCGCTAATCAGTTTCTCTGTGTAGCTACTGCTTTAACACAGCTAGTCTGTAGAGACAGCCAGCTATGCGCAGGTCAGGAATTCAAGGGTCCCCTGTGAAAGTACACGTACGTCCCCACACTGCCCCCTGGAAGCAGCTTTCATCACATTCCTCGTCCTTAATTTTCCATCCATGTCACCTTTTCATCCTTTTTGTTCTTCTTCCACATAAAAATGCAGAAACACTGTAAATTATACAGTTTTTGTCACTATGATGTAAATTCTGCACTCATACTCATTTAAATACTGAAATTTAATAGTGTTGCGTAAAAGATTTTTTTTTTACAATTAATTAATTTGTATGACTTACATTCAAAGTGCTCCATTGTATAAGGGTGTATCAGGACATAAGAAATGATAACACTAAAAAAGTCTAGAAAGTGTCTAAATCAGGTTTTATGTTGCATCTAACAAACCATCTCCCTCCATTTTGTAAAATTATGCCATTTATTAGAAAAATAACTTTTTGTACAGTATAAATTATTAAATAAAGCAACACAAATAAGCATAAGCATACACATTAAAATCACGATGCAGTCATAAAGGTTCACTCAGGTTGTTGAATGTTAAATTATGCATTTCACAGAATTTTGGCCGACCTTGTTTACTG
The DNA here is from genome assembly GCA_019775915.2 of Cyphomyrus plagiostoma. NCBI lineage: Eukaryota > Metazoa > Chordata > Actinopteri > Osteoglossiformes > Mormyridae > Cyphomyrus > Cyphomyrus plagiostoma. Next base: position 3,644,945 of record JABFEA020000029.1, read on the forward strand.
CTGAGCCCTTTAACGAATGTGGAATTGTCACAAGGTGTCTGTACCTAGTGGTGCCCATAGTGACACCTTGGGACGGATTGGACACATGGAGCTTGTCGGTCAGGCCGATAGGGCTGATGACATAGGGACCGTCACGTTGCTGGGCCCGGTGCCACCGACTCATTGCCTGCTGAAGCACGAGTCATCGATCCAATCACGGCACCATAAAAATAGAGCTAATTTGCCACAGTGGCTCACAGGAGGAAGTCACAAATCCCAATACGATCTACAGGCGCCAAGAATCCACTGTCTCCTCAAATCCCGACAGCAGTCTGGCTGGAAAATTCGTGGCATCTCGCTTGATCAGTCTTATGGGATGGCTCACAAAACGAATCCAAAGGTACAGTATGACTAAATTTCCTTTGAAGGTTCATTCATATCAAACTTCATTAGACAAAGTGATGGAAGTTGTCACCAACAACATGCTCCACATCATTCAGTGATCCCACCTAAATTCAGTGTTCCTCAGATGCCCCTTTAGAGTAAAGGGTTCTCAGTACCCAGCTCGCAGAACAAAGCCATGCCTGTTCTTACGAAACTGATTGATTTGCTGCCAGCGTCCCTCTCAGGTCAAGAACTTGTTTTAACTTTTCTGTCTGATAGTGAAACCTCAGGTTTGGAATTACAAATAACATGCTACAAATAATATTAATTAACATTAAATTATTGATTTGTCTGACTACCCAGGCAGAAGAGAACCATTATATGCAGTTTTGTATTGATATTCCAAACATCTGATTTACTTTGAAGTCGATCTTTACAGGTAAGATAAGATACTGGTTGGGTTAACAATGCCTCCAGGGTCTTTTGTCAGGGAAAAAAGAGGGAAGAGTTTTTACTCTGTCTTCCTACCTTTAATTGGCATTAAACTTAAGACGTCTACATTTTTATAGCTGCCTAGAAGGCATTAATCAAATACACACCCAGCTTATGTTATACTTATTTGTCTTTACTTTTGTCAAGAATTTTGTGCAAAGTACTTTCCTCAGTTTACAGCTGAAGAGATTTTCTTTGGATTTTTAACTATTTCTTTTCCGTGTCCATGTCATTCACATATACAGAAACTGCTGAAACGGGATTAGTGCGTCAGGTGGTGGATACTGTGCATCATACACCTTGGAACTTTGAACAACAGGCCAGTACTGTACAAATTAAGCGGCCAAAGGGATAACGGCATGTAGGACAGATCTGTGCCAGATGGGCTAGAGAGAGATGCTTTAACAAAAAAGGCATTTATTACCAGAAATTAGTGCTAAGACTACCAATTTGAGAAAAAGGAAAAAATATCTCAGTTCTATCAAAATCCATATAGCAAATACAAAAGTAAACTACAGCTGTGGAAGACCATTCCCCAGACTGCCCAAAGTCTCCGCCTCAGTCTCCTCAAAGGAACCAATCCACCTGTGTCTCCCAGTGCTACCCTCAAGAAATGACTCCAGCTAGGGCCAGCTGTTTTTCATTAACCCCTAACCCAGCCCTAATCTTAACCATAAGTAACCAAACAAAATACGAGACTTTTGGCATTTTTTTAGTTTTTTGACACTTTTTTATTACATTGTACAGACCAAATGAAATATAAATGTGTGTGTGTGTGTGTGCATGTGACATGCGGTGTGCGTGTGTGTGTATGTATGTATAACACTTTACATTTTTTGACTAAAATTCCTTACTGGTTACATCTTGTTATTAGTGATTTTAATAATAATGTTTTTAAAATAATACATTTTTAATATATCATTAAGGAAACATTCAAATAAGTAAAAAAAAAAATAAAAACATAAACAGAGAGCTTTGTATGTTTCATCCTGACAAAAATTATTGTAGGGTAACAAGCAAACAGCAAGTCAGAAATAGAAAACTTTGTTTTCATTTTTTATGTCCTGTTGGGAATCAGTGGGAGATACCGGCTTTAATTTCACTGCAGACACAGTACTGATTACCCAAAGAAAAAAACAGAGGTACTGATTACTCAAATCACTACAGATACACACTTACAGTACTTGCATTACTAAATCAGCGCACCTTCTAGCTGTGGTTTTTTGTATGAAGGAAACTGTATTATTAATCATGTATGACATTTGCCTGCTTGTTAAGATATGTCAAGATACTTATAGCCGTGTCATTAACTAAGGAAAAAATGCCGTCTTTGGTTATATATCACTGGTGTGAAAAGCGTATTCCAGTCTTCCTTTGCTTAAAGTATGCTTTGCATCTTAGCTTGTGTTCTTTGTTAGCTACAGATAATAATTCAAACCCAGAGTAGATTGTTCTGTCTCAAAAGAGTAGTCTGAAAAAAGTATTATAGTCTGAAATATTGTATTATTATTATTATTATTATTATTATTATTATTAATCAATAATAATAATAATATTTCCAGGTTTCTGGGATGCTGCATTTCCTTTCTGAAAACTGAATGCACATGTAAATTGTTATCTCTATAAAATGATAACTGAATAAGTGTCATATTTAACCTTATGGTCCTCTGATGTTGCCATGAGCTGTGTGAGATGAAAAGACTCTGGGTTTTACTCGTTACTCACTAAAGCAGAAACTCACCACCCTGGCAAGGCTGGAAAGGCAAATCCAGGCCATCTTTAGCCATAATGCCCGGCCTGAATGTTCAAAATCAGAGTACTAATGATGATTCGCTTTGAATTCCTGCCCCGCACAAGTTCCGAGATGGTGTTCAAATGAGTGACACTTATCTGAGTTGGAGCTTCTCCAGAGCCTTACCTAGCCTCCGGAGATCAGCCTCTACCAAAAGTATTTTTATTTTTTATTTAGAAGCCGTGAAAGAAAAGCAAAAGCTGCGGCATGCATCCGATTCATGTGCCCAATTATCTGGATATTCTTCTCATTTTCATATTTATTTTGAAGAAAGTATTGCATTCCAGTTTCATCATGCAGCAACACAACGATGCAAGTGCCGCTTATGCAATTAATCGGCACGTTCCAGACGGCGTCAGCAAAGGCTTTCGACCTACTCCTAAGCACCCCCCCTCCGTGTAAAGGTGGTGTCTGGGCGTGATGTGTGCTGTTCGAGTGCATCCTTCTCTACATGCGGTGACAAGGACGGTCTTTGTAACATGCCACCCTGCTGTGGCAGCAGATAGAATCTGACCATCACATACAGACCACGCCTCCACGGGTCTCACGACACAGGTCAATTAGCAGAGGCCATTGGCACTTCGTTAATCAACTTTTGTGATTCATTTAATTGCTTCGTCACTGCCTGTAGCTGCTCCATAATTACCTACCTCGCTCTGGTTGTCTGCACAATGGCCAGACAGGTTTACGTTTAAGGTATCTGGAGGACACTTCATGGGCTCATATGCGCATTTTAGTATATCTGGTGTGTTGTATCAGTGCTTTGTTTCTTAAACATTTTTGCTTTTCTCTCACTTGGTTTGCTTGAGTTTGTTTACTGGTTTGATGATTTTGCCTTGTTTGCAAAAGCTCTAAACATGTTACTCGAGTACTCGCGCACTGTCCTTGATATTAGCAGCCAAGATCGTCTTGATTGTTTTACCTTTTTAGTGCAAACCCTTCACATGAGGGGAAGTCATGAAAACCAAAAAAGTGGAAAAAGGGTGCTAATATGCACTAAAGGGAAGTCCATTATTTATAGAAAAAGTGTGCCATCAATGTCTATATTTTAACTGTAGTTGTAGCATTCTTTCAAAACACTTATTGGCATGGCATAAAAGACATATACAGTGGTACCTTGCTTCTCAAACTTAATCCGTTCCGGACTCCGGATCGAATCCTAAAAAGTTTGAGTACTGATCGAGTACTGACCACGGAGGCAGTTCCAGTTTGTCCAGCCGGGTGAGAGGTCGCAATGACCGTAATGCATTGTGTCAGGATCAGAATGTGTTGCTTTAAGCCAGCGCTGTAAGTAAGTCGAACGCACCCAATGACCGGACTGGGGAAACAAACTGCGGACGAAATACATGTACTCATGACAACAACCAGAAACAGCTGATCACACGGAGATTCCACATAGGGTTAACGAGGGGGGGGGGCACGCGGGAAGAGCCGAAGATTGGACCAGGACACATTGTTTTTTTAACTTTACACATTGTTTCGATATATTTATTTTCTTACTTTACAAATTACTGTTTTTATAAATGTCCTTAGACGTCTTTAGTGCAGTATATTCTCTTCTTGTTTCATCCAGTTCATTTTGTGTTTAAATGCTAAAAAAAAACATATTTAGGTGTAATTTTTTGGGGCCGGTGTTCTGACAAAACATCCTACCTATCGAGACGTGCTATCAAGCCTTTCTGCGCATGTGCAGTTCCACCAACTTTGGATTAGGGTTAGGTTTTAGGGGTTATGGTTAGGTTTTAGGAGTTAGCTTTAGGGTTAAGGTAAGGGTTTTAGGGTTAGGGTTAGGGTAAGAGTTGGGGTTAGGGATCTCGATTAGCACTATGGTAGAATGTTTTGATAAAATAGGATGTTTTTTCAGAACACCGGGAACCAATTAATTGATTTTCCATTATTTCTTATGGGGAAAATTCGATCAGAACCTGAACTTTTTAGGATTTCATCCGCAGTTCTGGACGGATTAAGTTTGATTACTGTGATACCACTGTATTCTAGTTCTTTGTTTTAATAAAGTCCTGGGTTGTAATTCTTGCTGGTTTCCTATGGTTTTGGGTTATTGTCCATCTGTACTAGGGAACATTGTCCAATCAATTTGGCTGCATTTGGCTGGATTTGACACATCAGCATTCATTTGGCTGCTTTCATCCAGTGTCACATCATCAAGAAACACTAAAGACTTAGTGCCAATGGCAGCCATGCATGCCCATGCCATCATACTGCCTCCACCATGTTTCACAGATGATGCAGTGTTCTTTGGATCATAAACTGTTCCAGCCCTTCTGCATACTTTTTTCTTTCCATCATTCTGATACAGGTTGATCTTGGTTTCATCTGTCCAAAGAATACTGTTCCAGAACTCTGCTGGCTTTTTTAGATGTTTTTTCCCCCATTTTTTTTAGATGCTTTTTTGCCCACATTTATATTTCAAGTCCAATCTAGCCTTTCTATACTTAAGGTTGAGTGGCTTGCATCTTGCAGTGAACCCTCTGTATTTGCTTTCATGCAGTCTTCTCTTTATGGTAGACTTGGATATTGATACGTGTACCTCCTGGAGAGTGTTATTCACTTGGTTGGCTGTTACGAAAGGGTTTCTCTTCACCATAGAGATGATTCTGCGATCATCCACCACTGTTGTCATCCTTGGATGTCCAGGCCTTTTTGCGTTGCTGAGTTCACCAATGCTCTCTTTCTCAGGTTGTACCAAACTGTGGATTTTGCCACTTCTAATGTTCTAATGTCTAATGTTCTAATGATTGTTTTTCTCTGTTTTCGCAGCCTCAGGACGGCCTGTTTCACCTGCATACTGAGTTCCTTTGACCGCATGTTGTATGTTCACACCTCAATCTTCCAAATGAAAGAAGACACCTCAAATCAACTCCAGGCCTTTAATCTACTTAATTGATAATGAAAGAACGAAGGAATTGCCCACATCTGTTCATGAGATAGTTCTTAAGTGAACTGTCCAATTAATTTTGGCCCCTTTAAAAAGAGGGTGGCATGTTAATGAGCTGAAACTTCTAAACCCTTCATCCAATTTGAATGTGGATACCCTCAAATGGAATCTGAGAATCTGTGTCATGTCCCACTCATCCTACCCTCTCATCAGCCATACCCCCTCATCTACCACATGTGGATTCCCTGTGTTCACCATCTGTTTCCTGTTGCTGTCCTTAGTTCAATGTATTTAGTCCACATATCAATTAGTCTCCCCAGTCCGGTCTTTAACGTTACGTGTGTTCTAGAGTGTGTTACCCTGCAAATAAAAGCCTTTTTCGTATCCACAGCTTCCTTCGCCTGCCTCCCTGTACCGATCATGACAGTCTGCACTTCATGTCCATGCCCATTGTATAACTTCAATTGGAATATATTTCAGTAAACAGGTAAAATAGTAAAACTTGTGACAATGTCAAAATATTTATGGTTCTGACTTTATCTATGGTAAATTATAAAGAGAACTTAATAAGATATTCATAATGCATAAAAAAACAGAGCTATAATGTGTTATGCCTTTATATAAATATTTATAGCCATGCCTATAATGCTTTAAAAATGCACTATAACGCACTATGAACGTGTGATTGTGAATGTGTGATAATGAATCTTGAGTGAAAAAAAAGAAAAGCTCACATGCTAATTTTACACGATTTTAGAACATCACAGTAACACCCTCAGTGTTGCTTAAACAACATCGACAACGTTTGAAGCATGTTGCTACCTTTAGCTGTAAGGCATATAATTTACACCATCTATTGTGGTATAATGGCATTTAAATTCTAGCCCTCAAAAATAAGACAACCTCAGTTTTTTCCATGTATTTTTTTGGGAGTAACACATTGTCTTACATATAGGAAATTGAGAGGCTTACTGTAATACTATGGTTCACGTGTGTGTATCAAACCATCGGGGACATTCTGAATAATATACCATGTACCATTACACCCCTAGTACACACATATCGATGAGTGCTTTGACCTTTTGAGGATCCTAAGAACTTATGATTGTCTTTTGTTCGGTGACAAGTGACAAGACCTACTTTTGACCAAAAATGGAAATTTTTGTTCTTGCAAGATCGAACATTGTTTCTGAAACTGTCACTCCTCCAGCAAGGCTGACCTGTCCAAACAGTACAGCATAACTTTTTGATTGAATAGGAAATGGTCTATGACTGCTTCAGTGTCACTTCAATTTTATCTAGTGTGCTGGAAATTTGTGCCTTGAATTCAATCACGTGTGTGTTTTCTTACGATTTCTGCTGGTTTGATCTCACGGCTGAAGGATAGATGTCACTGGAGGAACCCTTCAGTGAGGGTGATGGTGAGGCAGAAGGAATCTTAATTGCTTCTATCACCCTCGATTATCTTCATCACATTTGGCAACTACATACACTCACCTAAAGGAATATTAGGAACACCACACTAATACGGTGTTTGACCCCGTTTCGCCTTCAGAACTGCCTTAATTCTACGTGGCATTGATTCAACAAAGTGCTGAAAGCATTCTTTAGAAATGTTGG
>JABFEA020000029.1:3659110-3674894 GCA_019775915.2 Cyphomyrus plagiostoma
TCTTCTTTTGTTTAACTATTCTGCCGGCCCCAGGAGGATGGGCTCCCCCTTTGGGTCTGGTTCCTCCCAAGGTTTTTCCTTGCCGCCGTCGCCTTTGGCTTACTCACCAGGGGGTCTTTACATGGCAGAAATGTAAAGCGCATTGAGACAATGTAATGTTGTGATAATGCGCCATATAAATAAAATTTCATTGCATTATCTCTCTGAACGAATCATTTTCCATTCTGCTCACAGAGTATTTTTGTGTATGTAAAACTCACACAAGCTCCTGCAGCTCCATGCCAATGTTATTTTTCATTTGTTACACTTGAAAAAATGTGATACACTCTGAAAGACTCAACAGGTAGTTTTATAACATTTGGAACCTTTTTGGCAATATGACATTTCCAGCTACCCTAGAACAACTATTGTTGTATTGTTATCAGTCCCACCCTGTTTATGCAAGAATTACCACTCTCTTTTGCCAGTGTTTGCTTATTTAGTGTTTTTTCTTTTCTTTGTTTTCTTTTGTCTCTGATGGATATTTGTGGACCTGTCAACACGTATATGTTCTCTCGATATTGCACTTCTTTAACTCACTCAGGTATGTAACATTATTTTTTGTTGCCAAAGCGTAAAACTTCAATAAATAAAATCTTCAAAAAGAGTATTGTCTTTTTGTCTCCAAAATGATCTTATCCTGTAATTGCAGGTGTGTGTGTGTGTGTGTATACTGTTGCTGAAGCTTTTTAACCTGAAGAATGCTGACTATGGTCCCATAAATGGCCCTGTTGTTTTCACTTTAACAGAATTTGCTTCAGCAAAACATCCAGAAGATGAATTGTCACTCTGGGTAAAAGCATCCACTAAGCAACAATTTAATAAAAACTTTGAATAACTTCCTACCTTTGTGTTTCCCTCATATACAGCAAGACTCCACAAGACATTTAATTGATGAGAGTGGGATTTATTTTCAAGGAAACTTATTTCCCTTCAGGGCTGGTCTGATGTTTTCTGCTGATGAGAAAGTTTCAAAGCAGTTACACATTACTGCTGTTAATAGACATCTATATGAATGTAAATTGTCATTCTGTATTGTTCTTATTTATTAGACATTTTAGGAAAAGTATATGGAGTCTTCCAAATTACAAAATGTCACAAGTCATGAAACAAGTACAAGGCACAATGCTGGCAGAGATATGGATGACTCACTAGCGGCTCGAAGAACAAAACAGAAAACACTAGGAATACTACAAAAACAAAAAGGACCACGAGGGGTCAAAAGCAAAGTGGGAAAACGAATGAACATACATCTAACATCAACAATCACAATCAATGAACCACTAGGGATTAAACTCAGGAACTTAAATACAAAAACTGAACAGGGTAATGACAAGCAGGAGTAAGACAGACAATTAACCAATCGGGGAGGGGCAGGACAGCGAGCAATCAGGGAAACACACAAAGGCGGGCAACAGGTGAAGCTAATAAACTAAAACATGAAACTCAAACTAGGAAAACAGAATCTAACAATCGAGAAAAGTGACAGGTAAAACACAATCATAGGCAAAAACCAAAACTGAATACAAATGAAAACACAGGGTCTAAAAAAGGGGTCTCAAACTCCAGTCCTGAGGGGCCGGAGTCCTACACAGCTTTTGGTTCACCCTCATTTAACACATCTGATTCAACTCCTTGTGCTAATTATCAGACTGCTCTTGAGCTTAATCATTTGTGGTGGAACAGGGAAAGAACTAAGCTACACAGGGCTCTGCCCCCCCCAGGATGGGAGTTTGAAACCCCTGGACTAAATTGATATAATTGAAACACAAGAGAACAAAATCTACTAAATCAGAGGAGGCGGGATTCAAATATACGACAGAGGGCATCACAAGCAGCTTAATGTGTTGAGCCATGCAGCCGACAGGGAACCAGAGAAAACACAAAGTCTGACAACACGAGGGACGGGATGACCAGCAACACCTGCTGGCCAAACGGGCAAAGGACACAGACTGGAACAGGAGCTGACCCTGAGAGTCACAATCGAAATACAATTTTCTTCTAAAAAAGAGATTTCTAATGTATTAATCAAAGTTTCATTATTTTTTTCATTCATTACCCATCTTTTGAATAGTTTACACATAGTATACTTTAAAAAGAAAATGTGTTATTTTCTACATGGGTGGTTTTCACAGCACATGTTATTAAAGCCATAGCCCTATGCAATTTTAATATTAAAAATAAAGTTATTATTATTAGGTGTGATTAATGCAATGCCAGCCTGTATGGACCGCAATGGGAGGATTTCTGAGTAACATTCGTTTTTTGATATCCGAAAAGTAGAACGACCGCAGAATCATTAAAAGTTAATTGATAGGGTAGTACTAACCACTGCACATACTAATCACTGCACGTACTAATCACATCTCATGCTAATCACTGCCTGTCTTATTCAAAAATTCATGTGCAGCCTAACATGCCTGATACAATACTGAGATATTCATATGGTGGCATCTTCAGGATCAACTCTGCTCAGGTCAAATATCCAGCTTTATAAATGAAACAAAATTACACTGTCTTAGAAAGAAGCATCAGAGAGGTGAGTGAATGTGACAAACAGGTCTCGATGAGCCAGCATGAGTCATGATTCAGTATGAGGGTTACTGGAAACAGCTATCATCTCAAAGGGACTCATGTTCCCTAATCCACAATGTTCACATGCATTGTTGAAGTGAATGCAAGGTCTGTTAGATAATTTCCGTGTTGTCCAAGTCCTTTACGCATGGATAAAGATTATATTTAAAGCATGTCCATCCACCTATTCATCCATTCAGCTCCTAAACCTTCATCAAGGGTATGAATCAGGGGAAACAGTATATACTGAATAGTGACGTTATTAGATAAGTTAATGAGTAGAAACTTGACTGTTATTTCCAAAAGCTCCATTGAAAATGTGAAGCCTATTGCTTCATACTCTGATGCCATAAAATGATAATTCTGCCCATTTGACTCCGGGGAACAATCGGGCGGAGGCGGGGCTAAGGGGCTTCTGAAGGTGAAGAGGAGCCGTGTGTTGTCTTGCACCCGCCTGGGTCTGCTTCAAACAGAGGGGGGGTTCCTCCCCAGATCTGTCTGGAGGCTCTCCTGCAGGGCCTCCGTCTGCCTGCAGATGTCAGATAACGAAATGGCGGCTCCTTCTAGTGGTTACTGTCTGTTTATCCCAATTAAGCACAGAGTCGTTCAACTCCACCTCTCCAATTTTTATTCCTACTATTGACTATCCAAAAAACAACAGACACTCCCAAAGGTATTCAGTATAATTACAGAGTGATTTTTCCAATATCTCTGTGCTCACTGAGCATGCTGTGTATGTAACGTTATATTTCGGTGATCATTTCTTTTCTGATATGGCCGACCTCACTATTTGTCCACAGCGTCCTGAGCCATACAATACATGCTCTGCCCATACAACTTCTGTTGCTGCGTTCTTCATTATAACATCTTCATGTCAATCATTAAATGAAGTCGCTAGGGGTTTGCCAAATGTGGGCCTGCACCTGATGGATCAGCTGCTCACGGGCAGGTTTCAGGCAACAAAGCTAAATGTCATCATTATTTTTCTTTAAAAACACCAAAACTAAGAAAAGTAACGTCATGATTCTTAACAACAAAGTTGTCCTTGCCTGGGCATCGCTTCCACTAATTTGGTGAGAGTCATTGTTCTTAGGAGAATTAATTACTTCCTTGCAGTTACCCTCATAATCCCTATATGAGATGAAGTCCGCAAGCTAAAGGAATATAACCCACTTATTAAACTATGGTATAATTTCAGATTTTTCTGCCTCATTAAGGTGTGAAAAGCTTCAGCAGGCAGTCATTTGAACGGCCGCTTGCAGCAGCCAGCTGTCTATTTTGGATGCTGTTATGGGCATTGAAGATGATTAGTTCAAGATAAATTCGGTTCATGTGAGCTTCAGAGAGACGACGCATTGCATCACACATGAATGTCTGCAGGATTTGACAGCTTCGAAGGGTGACCGATGTCACAGTAATGTACGTGGTCATGTTGTGGTTTCAACATAATGCCCTACAGACTGTAGCTAAACCCAGGATTTGTGCCACTGAAACATAAATATTACATGAACCATACATCTCACCAAAAGAGATAATAAAATATAGGGTGTGTATTGATAATGTAAATACTCATCCAATCTTAAGAATAAATATTGGTTTTAATATGGTGACAGAAAACAGGCTACATGACTGCTTTTTTAGGTATAGTAAATACCTGGGCTAACTTCATATGTCATTATGATGGCTTACCGTGTAAATTAATCTAGATTTACTCATTAAAAATACCTGTATCAGCTACAGTAGATGGAGCAACACTGCTGTTTTCGGGCAGTAGCTATGCACAGAAAAGTTTCTATGAAACTACAATGTTTGTTTGTTTGTTTGTTGATAAAGGGCACTTTTTAAGTGTCCCCACTTTTGTATTACATGCTGTACTCTGAATCTTCACCAGCTCACCAGTGTCGCTGAAAAATGGCAGTGTATTGCCTCTTTATCTCCTCCTGCAGCCATCCGGAGAAAAAGTGTCTTTTTAAGTGCCAGTCGCCTTTTCTGAGGGGTGGGCTTGGAAATGAAGGGAAGAGAGAGCGAGAAAGAAAGAGAGAGAGAAAAATTGTAACTGCAGCAGTCCAGCTGAGCAGTGGAAAGTAAATTCATCCATATACATAATGGGCTGTCATAAAACAAGATGTGGTCTCGCCGCTGGATTTCCACGCTCTGTTGGCTTTAATTATGTGCAGTTTTTTCATGGGGGTCAGAGTTATTGGGCTTGTATAGGCCCACTTGACCCAGTTCAACTGAACATTGTATTCATTTTGGGGCCACTTATTCGATGTTCTGACTGGTTGGCTCACTGGAAGGTAGAACGCGTTCCCATCCAATAGGTTCATATACCAGAGGGCAGCAGAAGGCCCACGGGAAACCAGACGACAACACAGTCCACGGCAGAGGCAATGTAACCGATCACCAGCCTAATCATGTGACTGAACACCTGACCAGGGAAAACTCCCCAAGGAGGAAGCTCATGAAATCATTTAAAAGGTTCAGCAATTCAAATTCATTTTTTTTTTTTACCGGTAATGCGGTACCACCCCTAAAATCATTGCATTTCATGATATTACTTTTAAATTACACAGCAGCCTTGAAAACTGTATACAGTGCAATTTGGGTTTGTTTCAATATAATGCTGAGTCACTTGCTTCAATCACTTCCAAATCAGAAGGCAGTGCATTTATGGAGTACATTATTTACTAAAACAATTTAGGTACAAATACCTTAGAGGAGCAGCAGTGATTTCCCTGGGGCTATAAACTTTCTGATGTCTACCTCAGAACACTTGCTGATACTCTCTCCTTTTACACCGTCCCACTTTGCCATCATATTGCAGAGCTGGTCAGTTTGCATGAGAAAAGTTTAATATAATCCATCATGCACCCAACTGTCTTTCATCCATCATCTATAACCACTCATCCAGTACAGCAGTGTTCCCCAATCCGATCCTCGGGGACCCGTAGACAGTCCACATTTTTGTTCCCTTCTGTCTGATAGGGAACTGGAAGAGAGAACATGGACTGTCTCTGGGCCTCTTGGTTGGGAAACATTGCAGTACAGGGTCACGGTCCACCTGGGACCCCATTTTCCACTGGCACAAAGCACGACGCAAAGTGGTTTTGCTATTTGCTAGTTCCGTACCAGCACATTGCCCAAATGCATTGCATTCATTGTCAAAATAGCAAATGATTTTGTGCCCGCTCTCTGCTGATAGGAATGGTGTTTTTTAAATGTTATGTGGCCAAGCCCATTGTCAGTACTTTGGTATTTTAAGGCAATGAAATGACATTGAGCTTTTGATCAACAAAAACCACGTGTGAAGTGTGACGTGGCGGATTATTACACGGTATTTAAGCAGCACATTTTAGAAGCACGACGCTCGCTATTGACACAGGTTACGTCCTCGAAGTGCCCAGATTTTTTAAATTTTATTTTATTTTATTTATATATGCTTTATTATTGAGTACATCTGGTCCTTTCATGTAATCATACTGCAAAACAGCTAAAGAAAAAACAATATATATTAAGTAAATAACGAACCATATCATTAAACAAAAACCATTCCAGTTCATTATCAGAAGTATAAGCACAAACTGTAATTGAAAGGGCATTTGCATTGCTGAAAATGCGTTTCGAATGTTTAGATAAGACAGGTGGAACATTACGATACAGCCCTCAGCATTCTTTGTGGCGTGTTGTATGTTGAGTAACTTTGCCATGCGTGATGGATGTCTGCTGAACATAAATGAGGACACGTTAGAGGGTTTTGCGTAGAAGGCGTGATGTTGAACTGCATGTGCCAATGCTAACAACCGGCAGCAGCGCAGGCAAGGAGGGATGAGCTGGAAGAAGAGCTGAATCGCGTGTAACCTGGTAAGGAATCTAAATTGTGAGATACAGAAACATAACAGCCCAATTGCCTTTTACTTGAACATTAGAAAACACATTAAAAACTGTAGGTTGTGATTTGTTTGAACAATGATTGTACTTTTATTTATATTTTGCAAACTGCAGACCCAAAATTAAAATAAGACATACAAGAATAATTAAGTCCCCGTTCCCAGTCGCTGTGCTCATTTAGCAGCGAGCTTCCGTTATCCCCGTCTTCTGATCACGCGTTTGGGTGATCTAATAATACCAGAGAACAAGGACATACTCACTGCTACCTCATCCCATGTCTGCTTCACCCCGAAAAGCTGGGGTGAACAGTGGCGCTCCTGTAGATGACACGCTCACGCCTTTAAACCTCACAAACAAGCATATTTCCTCGGACGGAATGCAATCTGGCTTGCCGGGCAAGCATGCCATTGTAATAGCAATCTGCCGTCGATCATGCACTGTTGACACCTTTTCCGGCGCCAAGTCTGTTTTTTCGGCGCAAAATAGAGAAATATATCTACACACGCCCATAAACGTTAGTTTCGCTTTGCGTTTTATGCTTTGCGTTAGATCGTCCAAATATAGGCCTAGCCCCTGAAGTATGGGTGTCACTACGTCCGATCACTGGGGGATATAGCCCCTAGTATTTTATACTTAGCCCTGAGTATTTTAGCTTCCTTGAAAAAAAAAGCCCCAGGTAAACTTGACTTAGCCCCTGATCTTTTCCATAGCTAGAAACTCTCCTGCCCTGGAGTTTAGCCCAGGATGCACAGGACACAAGACAGGAGACACCCTAAATGAGATGCCAGTTAACGTAATACAATAACGTAATTAAAAATTTATACATTGTTTCATTACAATCAAAACTTGCGTAATATATAATTCCTTATATCATTCTGCAAAGGATATACAGCGATACATAGCTGTGTATACATCCAGAGTGCAAATTTGTGCAAATTTTAAACAGAAAAACCAGTCAAATCAATAAACATTTCTAACACTCCTGCACAAACAAGGGTCTCCGTACCAAATGAATGGAATAAATTAGAGCTGCTTCTCAGCCTTCTACCTCTTTCGCTACATCCTCACTAAGTCCTGTGCAGAGTTCCTGCGTGTCTGAAAGAAATCGGGAGGGTGGGCCAAAGTCCACAGGGGAGCTTCGAACAATTAATTGTTACTTGACAGTTAATTGGTTAAGGGCACATTACCAATTCACAGGTGATGATTTAGGGTCTGTGCATGGTCGATGTTTCTTTAGGGAAGACTGTTTCAGAGATGTGGCTGTTCTGTTCCCCTGCTGGTAAAGACTGACCTCATAAATAAAATCCCCATTACACCTTTTTATCCCTGTGTGTGCTAAGGATTTGACTTGTCTTTTTTTTACATCAGTTAGTGTTGTTTAAACCTGATGAATATTACATTTTAGTTTTATGCCCCCCCACCAAGCACTTGGGTTAGAATAATGTGTGATGCTCCACAAGCTAAATGCAACAAACAAACATACAAGTAAATATAGAGAATTACCAATCAAGAAATATCCATCCAATTTCTGTAACTGCTCATCCTATTCAAGGTCGCAGGCAATATCTCATACAGTAGCTAATTGCTATATAAGGGCAATAGAAGTAATATGACATTGACACACAATTTTATCATTTAGCCCATGTGGAACAGTAAACAGAATTTAGTAAACCTATTACCATAATGATTAGCATATAACTAAAACAATTACATGACTGTAGGACTACAAAGAAGTGTATATTCTACATATTTTGAATGAGCAGATAAAATATTAGCACTAGATAGCACAAAACTTGGTAATACTTTACATTAACTGCACCTTCATAATGCACTCATAGGACATCCATATTTAGTATGTAGGTATACCAGAACATACTTCAACAGCTGTACTATGCATTAATAACAAGCATTATATGATAAACATTATAACCATATAATACTTTAATGCTGTTGCGGCATATTAGAATGTTGAGGTATACTTGCATGTTGCTTATGAATGTTCTATGAATGCTTTATAAATGCATTATGAAAGTGCAGTTAATGTATTGCATTACAGAAAACATATTCTTTCAATAAAAAGTTCTAGTACTGCATGGCTCTGCTTTGCCCATTAATCTGTTTTCCGCAAGCACTTACACAGTAGGGGGTTAGGGTTAGCCAAGGCAATCCCAAGATGCATTGGGCTCAAAAGCGGGGATGACCCTGAACAGAGAAAGTACAATACATTAGCACAACATTACTGCGAGGAGATGAGCTTAGACTCTTAATCATTAATACTTAATAAAGAGTTACAGCCAGGAAACTTAGCTAACCCAGTAACTGATTCAGGGCAGAAATTTTATCCATCCATCTTTCATACCCTGCATCCTATGGAGGGTCGTGGGGGTTCAGAGTCAATCCTAGAAGCTACAGGCGCAAGGCAAGGAAACAAGGGTACAAACCCATCAGTCAGTCGTGACTTTTTCAACAACTATATATATGTAACCCTAAATATTAGAAGAGCAAAAATGACTCCGTGAAAATATTATAAAATCTGAATACCTGATAATAATTAATGCATTTAAAAAGATGAAATAAGAAACATTTCACACAGTAGCACCTCAAAGGATTTTAATGTTTGTAAATACATTTTTGAGACAGAACAGTGATATCTTTAGATAAGCACATTGTATATTGTAACAACGTGTGTAACACAAATTCATTTAGAATGTGACCCTGCACTTTTGGTGGTGAAAAATTCATGGATGGATAAATGCATGTATAAGCATTTTTACAAATGATCTTATATATTGATATTGGTTCCAAACATTGCAAAACATAAACAAAACAAACAACTGCTGGAGAATTATTATTGGCACCAGCTTATACAATAAGGAATACATATGAAGAGCCAAATCTTCCTGAGAATGTAGAGTGAAAAATTGCTTAATATTTATCTAATAAAAAGTATCCATTATTCAAACTAGAACATTGTTTTATTGTGAGAATAGTGTATTCTCTCAGGATGGTACGGGGGAAATTATTGGCAATCCTAAAGAATACCTTAAATTAAACCAACGAACCTTGGTGGAAAAAAATACTATTGTTCCTTTTATTTTGAACCTGCTTTGTTGTATATCCTGTTTGCTGAGGGTATAAGTGAGGTTGGAATTCTTTTGTTATCCATCAAAATCCAAACTGCTTTCAATTGAGATGAGACTAAAAGTTGACTCCCACACCACATTTCCCCTAAACTGCTCAGTACAATTTTACTCACGTAAAGGTAAATCTACAGACTACACCAGGGGTGCTCAGAGAGCAGACTCCGGTCTGCATCTGGATCAAAACACAATTTAACCTGGACCACACAATTGATCCCCCCTCACCCATTTTGAAATATTTTTACAACTCGACCACGGGCCATAATAAACATTTTTCAGTGTAATAAACTGCTGAAGTTTTGCTAGGAAGAGGAAGCATGAGCATATGGTGGAACAGGCCAAGGGAAAACACAAAGATGGCAGCACCTGAGCTGCATGGTTTGGTGGCACCTTATAAGAAGCCCTTCCTGAGCGCAAGCCACAGAATGCAGTGCTGGAAGTCTGAACTCTCTGGTTCATACACACCACCAGATATATCTGTCAAAAACCAGAAATACATACATAGAAAAGCATCTGACAACCACACTGAAATGTGCTGGTGGAATGTACTCTACTGAATATCAAGGAATCAGCCCAAAACCTGACTGGCTCTGTTAAATGGTTGATACTTAGCCAATAATGAACATTTCATCAACAGATATGGTTGCAAGAATACATGGAGCTTGGCAAAGGCCATCCCAGTCTCCAGGTTTGAACCCAGTTGAAGAGGGCGGTCTATAGGTGCCAAGCCAAGAACATGGAAATGTTGTGCATTGAGCAGTAGCTGAAGATCTATGAACAAGTGTTTTCCAACTTATTTAAATGTTACCCAATAAAGCCTCAGTGCAGTTATTCTTGCCATAGGAGGTTTTGCTGAATATTAATCATGACTGGGTTGGTAATATTTTTAAACCTATGTTTTCAAGAAAAGGTTTGTTATAAAAGAAAGGTTTTGTTTGAAAAGAGAAGTTTAAGTAAAATATAACCAACAAATGTGTTTTATTTACTATTTGGACAAATACCAGTACAGTGCTTCACTTTGTTGATCCCATTATGATCTCCATAGCTTGGGGGGGGTGGGGGAGTCACAGCACAGGGTCAGCTAATGTGCAGCTGAGGGTTAAGGCACTTGCTCAAGGGCCCATGGACATGTGACTGTTCTGATGAGGCTGGGACTTGAACCAATGACCTACTCATCACATCTACAGAGCCACTCACCACCCCATCTTGAAGCTTTTTTTCTTCTTCTTTGGGATTCTTGAGGCTTATATATTTGTTGAAGCCAAACATAGCACCTATTGCATTCACGATTCATTCCATATGTTTTTGTGTTTTCATGAGATGTACTATTCTGGAACTGACTGCATATCCATTAATTTTATCAGTTCATATTCAATTATTAAGTTTATTGTGATGAGGACTGACATGGTCGTTAAAAACCCTGAATGGGTTTCTGATTGTCGACTGACAGCACACCGGCGAGAATAACAGAGCGTAATCATGCCCATTAACACAAGAACGAGACCCCCAGCCTTGAAACCTAAACAAATGACGTGCTGCCCATAGATAAATCCTGTTTAATTTGCATGTACCAGCTGAGCTACTTGGAGGCAGCTGCATAGGAGTCACTCCTGCTCCCTCCAAGCTCTCCCCCATGTAAACGAAAAGCAATTACCCCATATCTTTCTCCACTACTCTCCGTTAATAAAAACCCGCAAATTTATGCCTGTGCCGCATAAACGTTGGGTTGCGGAATTAGTCTTGGCTACTGTGTCTTTCTTCTCGGTATTTTTGTTCTTGCTAACATTTAAAAACTGAAATGAGCAGCTGCACTTAGGGTCAAGCTACGCAAGCATGCTCGTTCATATTTAATGATGCAGTCTGAGGTGCTGCATATGCGGGAAAACAAAGCAAGGATGCGCAATACTGCAGGGACATTCAAGTTTATTAATGCACAGTGCAGTCCTGGCTTCTAAGCGTGAAAAGGTGCGCTCGTTGCATAGGTCTGCTCATTTTAGTGTTCATAAAACATTCAAGGCCATTACTTACAGTAGGATTACCCCAGGATGGCGGGATTTATCTTTGCTTATTGTACTATTTCAGCAGCTACGGTACAAGTTTTGCCACAGTCCGTTTATTGGAGATAAATGTTTTCAACTTTTTAAATCCTAGCGTGTATTTTAACATGGGATGTTTAAGATAATCCTGAGAAATGGGATCGGGAAAGTGAGTCAGGTGCTCTTAAGCCAGGTTTTAATTGTCGAGATAAGAAACATCACATGGTTTACATGTAATAATCATTTCAGGTGCATCCCTGCAGAGTGAGCCCTTTCTTGCCTGTTTTATTTTGGAGATGAGGGCTTTGTAAAAACGATGCACCTTATGACTTAATGCCACCCGACGTGTGATTTGAAGGGCAGCTGTCTTCAGATCTGTTTCGCATCTCCCAAAGCTCAGAAGCAGCAATACAACAGCTGCAAGACCCACGAGCAGCGTCTGTCACAGAAACCGCTTATTCAGTTATGTTTCTGTCACGCTTCGCTGTGCGGCCCTTTCAGAATTAGAGCATCTGCAAAGACCCTGACACCCTGCACCCTCTTTTTAGGTGAAAGTGAACAAACAGGGAATTCTGACGTAAATGATGAAAATCACAGGCACAGATGAGAAAATGGGTCATTGCCTCCATATTCATATTGTGCTGTGTCTGTATATTTTTTTTTTGCTTGTTCTTTCTTGGGTCAAGAGCTTAAATGGAAGTGAAACTGGGCATTTTCTGCAGGGTAAATATTTTTGCTGAGTCCTCTGCAGTACTGCTTTGAGGAGAGCAAGTGCATGTGAATTAAATGCTGCAAGAAAACCCACACAATCACCATCCATGCACTGTCAATACAGGCTGAAATGTGGCTGCAGTAGCGAGTCTTATATTACAAATGCATTGTCACCTTTGCTATTATAGGTCACAGGTGAAGTGCGCAGATTGGAATTACGCTGGACAACCAGTGATACAAGAAAAAGCACACTTGACAAGTGAAGGATTATTTCACTCAATCAAATTTAATTTAATATCAAGCACAGAAAACATTTCAGATATTTGAGGTAATTTTCCAAGGGGAATCAAACCAAAACACCAATAAAATGAAATCTGTTTTCTGACCTTTTCCAAGATTGTGGTTGTTTCACTCGGGGGGGGAGAGATTGGCTGTAAAATAATAAAAGAGGTGTAGTATGGCATAGAAATAGTTTTGATGAACAGCATCCCTAGCATTTGTCCTGCTGATGCCAGAGAGCGAGAGCAGGCCTCTGTGGTCATGTCTTCAGGCCTCCTGGTCCCAGCATTCACTTCATACACAAGCATATCTTCTGTCCTGAATGAGGCGGATTTCACAAAAGGGACCATTTTGCAGTCTATGCCAAATCGGTATTGACTGTTTTTGTTTATTACAAGCTCATAGAAAACAGCATGTGTCTTGCAACCACTGTACAACCATTTCGATCGGATAATTTCCAGCAAGGTAAACAAGCAGAAGGTTTTAGCTGTTTTTTTACGTTTTCCCTTTTTTAATAGTCTGTGTTTCTGTTAGGGTGTCGGCAAGCATTTCTGTTTCTTTGCTTAAGCACTCACTATAATTTTCCAATGGAGCAGCCAAAGTAATTGTCCTCCAAATGTCTCAAATTGCTGTTTGTTTCCCATTGCGTTCAAAGTTCAGCTGGTTTCTCACACGGCTTTCAGCCAATTTCTGCAGCTCAGGAATCAAACCCTTTCATTGTCTCTGTAACACTCCTGCAATGTGTACTGAGTCAGAGCTTCTGTGGTAAGGATTGTGCTGTTTGGATCCCAGGGGAAATACTGCTTTCAGGAAGAGTGCCTCCTCTGTATGGTGCCAGTCATTTGGAAACTGGTTTCTAAAGATCTAGATGAAGGACAGTGTAGTGACCCCTGACTATTGAAAGTGTGACCAATTTAAGTTAATTCAATTTTCTACTATCAATCAATCCAGTATGAGAGAAGTGGAGGTGTTAGTGGCCATAGACTTTAGCTCCCTCTGCGAGATCCACAGACATCCCCAGGTCTCCTGGGAGATGTAGCCCTTCTAGCGTGTTCTGGGACTTTCTTGGGGCTTTCGCCCAGTGAGACACTCCAGGAACCTCTCGCTCAGGAACCAATTAGGTGGTTCCCCCTTAATCTTAAGAATCCATGTGACCTGACCCTGTTTCGTTGAGTGAGCCTGGAAACCCTGAGGAGAGACTTGTATTCATCACCTGGTATGTTCTTTATCTTCATACAGTATGTGATAATAAGGGTGTAGCTTGACTGGTAAAATGCTTCCACTTCCCGACCATGAAACTGCTCAATATGATGCACATATACTATTGTGTATACAAAGAATACAAAGTGTATATTATAAGCTGTCCCCTGGTTACAACTAAGATTCGTTCCCTAAATTCTGTCTTTAGGTGAAATTTGTAGGTAAATTGAAGAAGTAATAATACAGTACATACAGCCACTGAGGCTGCACAATGTTTTCACGAATGTCACAAAGTAATGCATGCGTTCGTTATTATGAACCATTGTATTTCTCTCATTTTTTTAATATAATAGGCTTTATGGAAGTCCATTTGCAAGTAAAAGTTGTTCATAAGTTGGATATTCTTAACCCGAGAACTACTTTAATAAGAATATGATTTAAGTATTGTACATTTGGTCTCATTGGCCCAATGAATGTGGCTTGAAGTCATTTGGTTTCATTGGACCCAAACCCGAAGTGACTTATATTATTAAACTGCAAGAGGGTGACAAAATCCTCTCAAAATTAAGGATTACACACTCATCAGGTTAGTACAGTAGTTTTTCTTTATTCACACCACACTGTTTACTACTTGGCTCCTTAGATCAGTTCTGTCAGGTAAAAAAATCCTAGTGCCCCATTCCACAGTGATGTGACAATATGACAATCTAGCCGCATTTGATAAGTAAATGCAAACTCACTGGTACTGTCTTTAGGAGGCCTCTGCCTGACCCGCCTGCTTCATCAATGCCGGTCTTCAGCAGATCGGCACAGCTTACATTCAATAACTATTACTGGGGTGACAATTTCTGAAGCTAATCAGGCTAATTAATTGATCATCACTGACAGCAGACTCTGGGAGGAAACGCCATCTACTGCCAGTAGCGTCGATACACAGTGGCTATATGTTGCATAACTATGAAGATACTTCACTAATTAAGTTAATTGAAAACTTAGCTACATTTAAATTTATTATAGTCTAAATTTGAATGTGCTGTTTCGAAATCTAATTTCAACAATGTCTGAAAAGCACTGAATAGCCAGTGATGTTAGTAAGACACAAATTAGTTAGCAAAGAACAAAAGACATCACTCATATAACAGATTATCTGATTGTCACATTTACTGGCCATTGTAAAATCGTCAGGTTAAACCATCATAATATGGAATTCATCATTATAATTTTTATAATGCTTTCAAATTAAAATGCAGGTTAGAAGTTACTGCAAAAATGACCATTCAGCTGCATTGCATTCTCTGTAATCACTTCATTGTAATATTCATTGTAATCGCCTCTGCTCATGTTCATATGTGATGACATGGCGCTTTAATCAAAATCTAATTAAATGGAACCTCCTGCTTCCTTCAGATGCAGAACACCGACTCTTCGCCCCAGAAAGAGTAGCCTTCAAGTTACTTGAAACGTCTGTGATAATCAGTGAGTGCAACATGTCTGAAAGTGACATAGCAGAAGGTAAAAGGTACAGAAGATATATACAATCCCTTCAAACAGCAGGGAGTACTGTGTGGTGAGACCAATCTGCAGGTGAGTTATGGACAGTTTGATATATGCTTGTCCATTTGGGGTTAATGCCCCTCATGCATCACTTAATAAAAATCTCATCTTCAAGAAGAAATTGGTTGGTCAAACAGGCCCATAATCATGTCTATCCATCATCACCAGCCTGTGAATTTGTAGGTAGCACCCAACTGGACACGAGGCACCTCAGAATACTGCTTCCGACGATTCTTTGGTTTGCATTGGCAGGTTGTAGCTGCTGGTGGGGCATGAGAGGGTTTCCTTAAAGCAGGGGTGTCCAAAGTCCGGCCCGCGGGCCAATCACGGCCCTCGGCCAGATTTCATACGGCCCGCAGCTTC
>JABFEA020000029.1:3690234-3700926 GCA_019775915.2 Cyphomyrus plagiostoma
CTCACTGCAATCTGCAATTTTTTTTGTCCCCCCCGCTTCAATTCCGGTCTCCCCCCCCCCCCCCCCCCCCTTTATCTGTTTGGGAGCCGCTGTCCCTTTGAGTAATAAATCACTCATGTTTACACCAGAGTGGAACAGCCTTCTCTTGAAAACTAAACCCAACCAACTCCACCCGATTATTCTGTGGCCACGAATATAACGAGCCACTCCATCTCATTTGCCGCTTCATTATTCTTGGGTGGACAGCGGTGTCGGCAATACTATCGCGCACAGATTAGCCTTCCGTCGTCTTGTCGAGTCCAAACGGCGCCACGGTTTGTTTACCCCGTCCACATCCACAAAGCTTCACCTTGCCATGTCTTTACCTAGCGAATAGGCTTCTGAAGAATGGAATGTCCCTTCAGGTGTATCTTTGCTGACCTCCCCGGACAGTCATGCTACGGCTTTATTTCCTGCAAGTCACGCACTGAAATACAAAACTTTCAAAGAGCCTTTGCAAGCAGAGAAACATCCCATTTGCAGCACCCGAGCTAGCTTGCGATAAAAGGTCAAAGCTTGTTAACAACTCTTTCCTTCTGTGTGATGTAAATGGGGACCAGAGAACAATGGAAAGATGGGATAAGGAACACAGCGAAGCTAATGTCTTCCCACCTTTGATTGCATAAAGAACAGGAAACGGTCCCCCGGTAGCAGCAATTCCTTCTCATTTAAGAACAAAGCTATTTGTGTGAAGAGAGAAAAACAATACATAGACATTTTTTCAAATGGAGATTTTTTTTTTTATTATTGTATCTTCCTGCTTTAGGTTGCTTGCCGACAGTTGTAAATGATTTATATATATATATCCCAGTTTATATATATATAACTCCTACTAGTATTATCAACCTGTTCGATATCTAAAAAAAATGGTTCAAGAATAATTTGGCGATTAAAAGAACTGTTCCGTTGAGAAAGGGGTAAACACAACAACAAATATTTTGCTCTAACAAACAACCTGAGATAATAACCTAGCAATCGGAGCCTATTATTGGCTCAGGCGCAGGAAGTGATGAACAGCTCCACTCTCGGCACGAACGTGGCGGGGCACGGCCACAGAAAATCCCATTTAATTTCCATCCGCGGCGCTGCACCTCGGGCAGCGTGAGCAGTCGGGCCTGTGCCCGCGTCTGCAGATGAGCGCAGCGAGATCGCTCTTCAAGATAGCTGAGCTCTCACCCCGCTTCGCCCCCGGGAGCCAGAGCTGCTGTCCGTTTCCGAGTGTGGACAGGCGTTTCATAATGATGGAATGCACAGACTTTATCTCCACAATGGAACAAATTGCTTTCTGATAAGGATGGAGGAGTTGTTTATTTACGTATAGTGGATGCCTTGGTCATTCACTTACACCTCCTGTCATTTTTTTTTTTTAAAACTTTGACCAGTTATCTTACTTTCCTTGCGAAATGCTGAAGAAGTACAAATTGGGACCAGAGGAAGAAAGAAATCGACAGAGTACATAACAAAAGGCAAACACAATAAAACCCAAAATGATGAATCCATTAATATGCCTTTTCTGGCCTATCACATACTCCCAGCACATTGCCATCAAAATGAAAAACGATCCCCTCTAAAGCGGAAGGCTGTCTGAATACCCAACTGCTGCCCGACGCCTCTGCCCGTCTGCCGCCGCTTCTTATTGCAGCGTTTATTATTACGCTGTAACAATGCTCCCATTTCCATGATGCTCCTTAACAGGGTCTCACGAGCGACAACGCCCACACTCGATTTCCCCTCAAAAAAATGTTCCCCAATTTTTCGCGCTTAACATGTCACTGAACGTGTGCTGTGCAAATACATGCTGGAAGCTCACGTTTTGTTCGTGAAGATCTATTTCCGAAAAAAGCAATTTAGGTCGAGCTAGCCTGGCTCCTGCCGTTATCTATACCAGATTGCAATTCATCCTCATAATTTAAAGTGTGAGAACATAAAAACTGTGCAGAGCTAACACGTATTGCCATAACAAATTGCCGTTTGTTGCAGCCAGTTATTGTGTCTGACTGTAATTGAATTTAATGTGATGTCAGAGGCAATGCCTTCTTACAAGTCAAAATTTCATTCATAGTTTTGCATATAAAAATGCATAACCAGAGAACAGTGGAAAAACCAGAGACGTACAATGAAACGGCAACATGAATGCCTGTATTGTGCTGTACTGTGTTTTGCTTTGTCAGTTCGTTGTATTAGGAAGCAAGTGATTGCACTCCCTGTGGATTTAAAGTAGGTAAACATAAGTTTATTGTAAGTGACATGATGTTACAATGCAACATGAGATCAGTGATCAGGCAGGTAAAATAAATCATAGGATAGGGATGCTGATCAGGACAAGGCCCAGACCTTGACGAGGGGCAGCACTCTCAACTCTCAGATAGTAATGCTAATTTTATTTAATATGCAAATTGCAGAATGACAGTATTGGCAGGGAGAGTGAGTCAGGTGACCTCAGTTTACATGCTGACTGGGGATTCTGTCTCGCCTCGTTCCGCATTTCCTGCGATGCCTCATTCTTCAGAATTGTTGAGCATGCAGCCAGCATTCCTCTTGTTGAGGACATTACTTTTCACATGGTTCTGTACAACAACCCTAAAAGAGGCAGCTTCACAAGCACACAACACGTGTTTGAATAAAACGCAGAGTTTAGCTCCTTTCATTAAGACTAACAAAAATATTCTCACATCTCGCACATGACTCAGAACGACAGCGACGAACACAAAGGTAAATGGAACCTGATCACAGCCTGACAGTGGCAGTGACACTATTACTAGTAGCCAGACAGCAGCATTGAATAAAAACACAGCAAATGAAACCACTTCATTACACACAGATTACAGAACCCAGTAATTACTGGGCAGTCCATTGCCAGCCACAGTGAGTCAGAGTATTTATAAGTCTTATAAATCTTGTTCCATCACATTATTGTTAATACTGTCACTGTCAGTTATACGTCTGATTGCTTCAGACATTTTGAACATCCCTTTAAGGGATCATCTGCATTTATCAGCTCATTAAAAATCAAAGCCCAGGCCAGCCTCTTACAGTCTTTCTGTACATCGTAGGTATCCGAAGACTGCCACATTAAATTCACAGTGCGCTAAAGCTATTAATAATTTTTAATAATGCATTATGCATGGTTGTAATAAGTGCAAGTGGGTTGTTATAGCATATTTCCATAGTCACTGTAGATCCCGGGGGTTTTAGAAATAGAGCTGTGGGTGTCCCCCCCCCCCCGAAAGGACTCCTGATGGGAGTCATGCATGTTTCCCTTATGTCTTATGGAAGACTCCAGTTTCCCCGTTTTCCTGGGGAAAAACCTTCGGGTGAACATTACCATTAGTTTAATGTTTCTGACACACAGCTCCAAAAATCCCTGCCCCCCCCCCACATTTCCGGCAAAAAAAACTCTGAAGATCAGATATTTTACAGTTTACCCAAAAGTCAATGTCATTTAAATACACCGTATTCTCCACATTATCTACCCTTCAGTGGATGACTTCTGGTATGAGGGCTACAAGGCCTTGATATAAGGCAAACGACAGCGCCATAGACGTGTAGCCGCTGCCAGATTTGACCTCATTACCGCTCTTATCTCTTTAACGGCTTTCAACCGGCTTAAAGGAACACGAGCCAGAGCGCATAGGTTTACCTCCCAGCTGCCGCTCAATGTGCACGTCCTGCCTCCATGCCATGAGGCTTTCCTGCGGGAACTCTGACTCCTTCCCACAGTCAAAAAAGGTGCTGTTAGCTTCATCGGGTGCCTGTAAAAATGCCCCTTTGTGCGACTGCCCTGCTCACAGCAACCCTGTGCTGGGTGAGAGGTCGGAAGATTCAATTCATTCTATCTTTATATAGCGCCTTTCATTACAGGGTCGCCGTAAGGTGCTTGACGCGGGTGACATTAACGTTAATATTAACGTAACGTGGGTAACGTTACTACAACATTCATACGGAATAATACATGAATCAGTGAAAAGGGGAAAACAGAAAGAAAGAATGAAGGATGAAATGCCAGCAGTCAATGGAGGAGAGGAACCAAAAACTCCCAACTAGAGACACAGGAATCTGTGGGGGTCCAAGGTTAACTAGCTGCCCAGCTTCCCCCCCCCCCCCCAGGCAGACAATGGGCCTGCTTGCTAAAAGCAAAATGTAAGCTGTGGTCAAGGTCGAAGCCAAAGTGCATTAATGAGTCGGTTCTCCATGCCTGTCTGTGTGAGTCAGCTGACTGAAGGCTGCACCCCTGTATGAATTATGCCTTTATTCAAGGCATGGAGAGTATAAATAAGGAACAGCAGATCAGAAGCTAGATGAGGTGACCTGTAATTCGGGGTACTCTATCAATGTCCAGCCACCTCGACTTTGTGAGGCTGTCAGCACACGGACACATCCCACACCAGGCTTAGACTATCTGTTACGTCTCAGTCACCCGCCCTCAGCCTTGCCAGGTTTATAAATCCAAATAAAGAGTAAATAAATTTGCAGGAGATGAATTCCTTCTGACCCCAACTAATTCCCGTAATGAAGACAAATGACAGCAGAATCACTTTCGACTGCTCCGGTGACAAAGTTGTGGATATCACATGGCAGTTCCGTCCATTTTCGTTTGCCGGGGATCTGTGGGTAGATAGGAGTGTTGTTTTACATCGACTCTGTGCGTTGCCCCCGTCTCCTATTGCTTTGTCATAAATAACGAAGTAACAACTTGAATTTTATGCCTTGTCGTAGTTTCAGATGTTTCCAGTGATTCTGAGTGGTATATACTGCCGGCTGTGCCTTGTGAATAACACATCAACACAGTGAAATCACCGTTATACTTAACTATTCAAAATGAGGTTAAAACTTTGATAATAAAATGCCCAACAGCATTAGCATAAATAGCTGCCTAGACTAACACATCTGTCTGGGAAAAGTCAGCAGATACCGCAAGATACCGAAAGTTTAGATCAGTTTTTTTAAAATAAATAAATGTAGCTACAACAAATGAAAATAACCTGTAAATGCAGTGCAATTATTTTTCATTTGAAAAAACTCACGTAAAAGTTGTAACCACTGATGGACATGTGGGAGCACAAGGTTGATTTAATACACGTTTCGCTCCAGTTTGTCACAGCACAGTAACGTCATGAGCCCTGCGTTCATATCCACAGCATATTACCTGTCATTCAGTTATCTGACACATTTATCTAAAGCAAGTCATAGCAGAGGGTTGTGATTTATGGGCACACCCTGGTATTTGAATCCATAACCTTTGTGTTCATAATAATAATCATAATAATAATAACAATAATAATACATTCTATTTATAACGCATTTAACATTTTCTGATAAAATGTCTAAGTGCTGCAAAACCTCAACATGCAAAAAAGCTATGAAGTGGAAAAAAATTAAGAACGATAAAATCTGCTAAAAAGGAAGGTTTTAAGTCCTTTTTTAAAACTTTCAGTAGATTGACTTGCCCTCGGAGTGTCAGGAAGGGCATTCAATAGGCAAGGCACAGCAGCACAGAGGCCCGATCACCCATCGTGCTGTGTTTAGTTCTGGGGGGATGGAGGCGATTTAATTGTGAAGAGTGGAGGGGGCACTTAGTGGTTTGAGTTGTTACCAGTTCTTTTAACTAAAGAGGAGCATTTCCATAAATGTAATGGTGGGTGAGGAGAGAGATCTTGGGCTTTTGTTAGCACAGTGCTGTACTTATTGAGCCAGTGTACTTATGTAACGTTCGAGTAGATTGATTAAGAGTGATATAGTGGCATCAGTCTCCTTATTTATCTAAAATACAGAAAAGGGTTGATTTGAGATTCTTAGATTCAATTAAACTGTCACCTTTTTATTTTCCCTGCCAGGGGGTATGCATAACATAGGCAACATTCAACCAATCGCTATGTCCCTGACACACTAGCCAAAATGGCTTCTTTATTATTCATCTGTTCATCCCGCGTTGCCACCCAGTTCCTGTTCATTCTGGAAACGAAGGCCCCCAAAAAGTCATTGTTCTTCCCATCCCTGCAACACAAGATGGGTTTGCACCCAGAGCCACTTAACCACCCCCGGACCGCTCTCAGATTCAGTGACTAATTTGTAGGTCACACCTCAAACCCAGAGGCCACTCGTCGAGTCCTACTGCCCCCCACCCCCAGGCACCTCTGTCTTTTAGAGTCCTCTGGTAACAATGGGTCAGGCGGTAATTGCTAATGGTCAAACAGCATTGAGTTACACAGCAGGCATCGACTGAACTTAAGGTTGATTCTGTGGGCACCACAGTGCTTATGAGTTCCGTGTGTGTGGTGATGGCACCATTCACCATTACCATGTTAATTAGTGAAAATCAAGAGGTACCACTCACCAGTATAAAGCAACGCCTTTATATTTTAAAGCATTTTCTATTATCTAAATGACACAAATCAGATTCTATTGTTTTTCTGCACCTTTAAGATTAATACTGACCCAGCTCTGGTTACTAACCTCCTTTGGAGAGGCTCAGATCTCACCCATTCAGATCCAATCTGAGCTCTTCAACCAATGGTCAGTTGGGGCAAAGGAATAAAATCCCAAAACAAATATGGCGACCGTAATACTCCAGAATTCCGTCTGCCAGTCCCATGTAACATTAAAAACTGATATTAGAAGGCTGGCTTCATTAAAATGTCTCTGTCACGTGCTGTACACTCTGTTCCAGATGCTTGGTCACATTGGTACAAGTTCTATGGTAAAAACTCTTGGTAAAAAGAAATGGCTCCCGTGCATCCTGGCGTCCATGTTCAGGTCTCCTGCACTTTTACATCCCTGTGTAAAACATGTCCCGCTTTCCTCTGCGGTAATATTTAATCAAAGAATCCCCACTGGGGCCGGGTTTAGAGGCAGGTGACCTTGAAGGCGGCTGTATGCAATTAGTAGGATTTAACCAGTCCATCCACCCCCAAAGCTGAGTACTCATCAGCATAATGAGGAAGGCCTGAGATCCTTGTTGCCGGCCCTTCCCAGCAAAGCAGTAGCAGCTAAGGAGCAGTGCATGCAGTTGAGCCCTTCAAGGATACTCTCAATTACCCTTAATTTATTCTACACGCTAACGACAATGGCCCATTTATGTCATTATATTTGGGGGGGGGAGAATCAGCACTACAGATGCACATATTTTGTCTAATATTAGACCAAGGCTGACTACTCTTGGAAAAGAACTGAAGAAAAATAGCTTCTGCATCTCTGTATGCCTTGACAAAACAGGCATGTTGAGTTCTCCATACGTTCAAAAACAGCCGTGCATATTTTTCTATTTGAAAGATTTTTGGGGGGTCTTTTAGTGCTTGTCAGACTGCATTTCTTCAAGCAGTGAACAGTGTATGTTAAGATAGTTAGGTTATGAGTGCTGCATGTACAGTTAGCTTGGTCTATTCTTCCAGCTGCTTCCAGGGTTCGTCTGTAACTTATGGCTGCCACTAGATTCATGCTCATAGGGTTTGCTGTGGTATCTTGCTCCCAGTCCATTTGGGCTTGGATTGACGTCTGTAAAATGTCCTGTTTTTATTGGGGAACTGGACAGAAGCAGCTAAGCTGGGGAAGATTTATTACGGACCAACAAGCCTAAAAAAAGCTACAACAGTTGTAAGCCATTTGAAGTCATTCTTCATCTAAATGTGGCGTAGACATTACAAGGATCCTATTCCCCTTAACTGTTCCAAACATGCCTGTCCCCACAGAGCCAAAAGTAGCATGAGCTGAGAAATGTTTTTAAGATCTCCATGATAGGAACAAAAAGGCATGATTTATTAGCTAAAACAGACAAAGCAGACATCCTTAAACTGTCTGCCCTGACACACAAGGATTTGTATTTTGCAACCCATTCCTAAAAGTGGAAGACCGGAACAATTGTGGGTGCTGACGTTCGTTTAATTAGCAATGTGCCTACGCCGACTGTGACTCTATTGTGATAAGTGCTAATCATGGATTTTGCCAGACCTGGAATTTGTCTCAGTTGAAGCGAGAGAGAAGTAACAAATAAGACTTTAATTGCAATTTAGAGCAAACAATGAGTGTCAAGAACCATGGAGCCTAACTGAGATGTACGAAAATTGTGTTTCTTATTGCCAGTGGCTGCATGATGTGTTTCATTGTGAACTTTGCTTGCTTCCTGTATCTTTGCATTGTTTCAGAGAGAGTGGTATTGTCAGAAGAAACTTATTCTACGGTATGCATTTTCTCATATGCAGCATTGATATTCTAAGGAGGAGTCACAATTAATAATGCTGTGATTGTTCAAATCTTCAGTTGCCACAGAGATATTTTATGAGCACCTTAGTCATTTTAGGGGTATAAAAGAGCTGAATAAATATGGAGTAGCTATACTGAAGCTAATGCTGTATAGATTCGGTCTTCCAAAATTTTTCTTTCATTCATTCTAACCATTATTCTTTCCAGTTCAAAACAACTCTTGACACAAAACTCTTCCCAGAGAACTAGAATGTTTTTCATAATCCACCACTAAGCTATGGCTACATTTGTAATTAACATTGTGTCATTTTGTCCATCCCCTGAAATTCCATGAGCAACTTTTTAGTTTCATGTTAGAATAAATTAAAATTTAAGCTATTTTTACTTTTCTTAGACAGCGTATGTGACCAAACTCTGTAATGCTTGAATATAGGGATATAATGGTAACACTTTCTATGAATGTCACATCTATAAGAATCTATGAACTCATTCATGACACATTATAAAGCATTCATAAAGCATTATAAACAAACCTATAAATATTTACAAAGAGGCATAACACAATATAGCCATGTTTATTATGCATTATGAATGCTTTATGAAGCTCTCATATGTAATGAACTACAGATACCTTTATAATACAGTACAAAGCTTCCTTAATTCTTATACTGTTCATTGTAATGGACTATGAAGGTATCTGTAGTGCATTATAGATCGCAGCTTCATTGGAGCTTATGTAGTATCATAATCACCACTATAATGCTTTATGACTGGCAACAGAAAATGCTATATACTTTATTAATTCTTATATCGGCCATTATTATGCATTATGAAGGTATCTATAGTTTATTATAGATGACAGCTTTAAGTTAAATGTTACCTGTAAGACTGCAGTAAATACACCCAGACCCTGATGGCAAGGCCAGCCCTCGTTGGGCTTTGCTTATCTGTTTTTTCCTTGTCCTTGTGTGGAAATGGCTGTCTTTTGTTTTCATCCTTTCCCGCTGCTTTTGTTACACCTGTCACCGCCCTCGTCCCATCCCCATGTAACCCGGCTCCGTTCCTGCCCAAAGCAAGTCTTGCATGTCGATTTTCCATGCCAAGCAAGAACAAGGTTGAACAAGGACAAACTAGACTGGATTTGCATTTTTGCCATTCCATTTTTACCCCAGACTGTGGTGTTGATTGTGATGCTATTTATCCACTATTGTACTAAACAAGAAGTGACATATTTAAAATTGAAATGTTTTGAATTTTCTGTAAAACATCTCAACTGAGCATGACATTTACCAATATGGAATCCATGCAAACCATAAGTCATTAATATGCAACTAATATGGATGCAAACACACTCTGGTAATTGAAGTGTATCAGGCCATGTTACTGAACTTAAGGCTGGCAGTAGTCATATGAATATTCTCAAATGAACACTGTCAATTATCCTGTGTTCTGGCAGCGGTTGGCATGTGGCAAACATGACTCAGTCCAAATCCTCAAGATATCTGCATTGATCCCACTTTAGCTGGTGAAATGTTAAATTCAGTTTCACTTTTGGGGCTCAAAGTTTCCTCAGTAATATTTTCTTTCAAAAAAACTAAATTTGAGAAATGAAACATCAACTTCAGCACATTTGTGTGCACTATACAGGTCATTGAGATGATCCAGGTTGTCCAGTCCATCAACACCCAAACTCTCAATGATTCTTCTTCTCCTCTCTTATTCCTAGTTGTCCTATATTGCTCTGCCCTCATTCTGTGCACGCTTATGCAGAGCGAGCGTCAACCGAAATCCGAGGTTGGTGGGCAGATTAACATAAAGCCCACGTGGTCAATGACAGCGGGTCAGGCTGGAACAGAGGCGTCGACCTTTCAACGCCCCCACACTGCTGGGATCTGGAGTATGGCTTTCAGGGCTCTGACTGAACCGTTTTTTCTAATCTTCCATTGTTAAATAGTGATTTTTTATCCATATAAATAACAATCATCACAATCAAAGTTAAGGAGATACGGTGAGGGATGGGACATTTTTGCAAGTGAAGACAGTGGCACTGGTGCAAGAGGCTTCACCAAACATACACTCTCAGTCTCCTAAGCAGAAGATACAGGAACGCCAAGCTTCATCAGGGCCACCCTGCACTGGCAGAGCCACTCCTCTGAAGATCCCGCCTTCTTCTCCTTCTCATTTTTTTATCCCTGTGTTTTCAGATACATTATTGATGTTGGAATCAATCAGCAGAATGCATTCAAAGGCGATGCTAAAATGCTTGGCCGACTTTGGTCCATCTCCTCACCGCATCCTTATCTGGTGGAACGTTGTCTCACCGTGCAGCGTTTCTCACTAATCCTGGGCCACTACACACAAAGTAAGAGCAGCTTCTGTGTTCAAATGAGTTTCTATTATTGTATACAATCATCCTAATTGTCATCCATGTATATATATGTATATATGTGTGTGTGT
>JABFEA020000029.1:3701026-3727208 GCA_019775915.2 Cyphomyrus plagiostoma
GGCCACTACACACCAAGTAAGAGCAGCTTCTGTGTTTAAATGAGTTTCTATTATTGTATACAGTCATCCATATTGTCATCCATTTATATATATGTATATATGTGTGTGTATATATATAGTGTGTGTATGTGTGTGTGTGTGTTGTTGTTGTTGACACTATCTGTGCATGTTTGGCTCATTTATTCTAGAACCTTATCCCATCCAGTCTGGCATTGCTTCCACAGCTGTCACCTGTCTAAAGAGGCATTGCTATCCCTGTATCTCTGTCGTATCAGCATATATACAGTGATGAGCTGTCTCCCAAAGGCGATGTTTCGGGGGCTAGATCAAGGTAGCATTCTAGGGGACTGAAACTCGGAAGTGACCAAAACAAGCTGTCACCATTTCCCCCTTCCAGCATTATTACATCACCTCCCCAGAGTCAGGCCTGAGTTGGGGAGGTGGGTATAGCAATCAGCTTCTTTTAGGCTCCTAGAGCTTTGCGGACATGAGAAACAAAGATAAAGAACCATCTGTGCTACTAGAAAGACAGCAGGCATCTGAAGCAACAGCTAAAACCAGCAGCTCTGGTATTGGTCCCTTTGAAAGTTTTGCTGTATTACTGCATTACTGTATTACTGTATTGCTGAATTACTGTATTACTACATTATTGTATTACTGCATTACTGTATTGCTGCATTACCTTATTACTGATTTTTAGGTGACTATTTGTGGTCAGTTACTACTCAGTTCTATTCTTTGCACTGTACTAAGTGCAAATCATGAACAAGTATAATAACTGCATGAAATGCATGAAGCATTATGATTGATTAATGAACAAACATGGGATCTGTAGGTAACTAACACTTAGTTTCTGTATATAAATGGTAAATGGACTGCATTTATATAGCGCTTTTCTACAAAGCGCTTGGCAATTTATGCCTCACATTCACCCATCCACTCACTGGTGGCGGAGGCTGCCATGCAAGGTGCCAACCTGCACACCGGGAGCATTTTTGGGGTTCAGTGTCTTGCTCAAGGACACTTTGATGGGGTCAGGAGTAAGCGGGGCTCGAACCTCCTTTGGTTGCCGAACAATAGCACTGCCTGCTGCACCACCAATTTCCGTATGAGTGTGCCCTCTCAAGTAAAATTTTACCATTTTTTAAATAGTGAGTGACACAATAGACCCACATCTCCGGTGGTCTATTCCTTGTACTCATCCTTGCACTCAGTTCATTGCAGGTTCTCTCCATGTCCACACATTTTTATTCCAGGGGATCTGGGTTACTCATGCAGAAAAACAAACATGCATTTTTGATTAAATGGTATCTCAGAATTGCATATGGTGTTTGAGTGTGTGTCTGGCTTTGTGTGCCCTGCAATTTACTGCCATCCCTGACCTTCCTGGCACCATGTGTTCCGGTGACGGGTCTCCAGTTCATTACAGCCATGCCATGTATTTTTATAAATGTATGGAGGTTGAGACAGACAGAAAGATGGACTGAGATAGATAGATAGATAGATAGATAGATAGATAGATAGATGATAGATAGATAGATAGATAGATAGATTGATTGATTAGGGTGACCAGATAATCCATGTCAGGGAGGACACTATGAGCTAGGACAGGAATTGTAAATTACCATTTCAATTAAAAGGACCTGGATTTCACTTGAGCACTTGCTGTGCGCTGATTGGTCAGTCTCCTATGACCATGCATGTGTCACTAATCCTAATGTGAAACAGCTGGATGAGTCTTTCAGTCAAGGAAACAAACCAATCAAAGCACGAGGAGAGCTGAACTATTTAGCCGAGCGCAGGAGCCTTTCACTTTGAAAGTAGTTTGTGAAACCCGAAGTAGCTCCAAGTGTCCTCCCTGACATGGATTATCTGGTCACCCTAAGATAGATAGATAGACATTGCACATGACAGCAGTAGTATGAAGTACGTAACTTTCGGGAGACCAAATCCAGGTGACTTTAATGAACCCAACACATACTGATATGTGCGAACAAGCCCTTTGAATTCAGGAACTCAGAAACTGTTTGTTCTTCATGGTGAGAATCTCTTTTGCCAAACGGTACTGTGATACAGCTCCCAAGGGAACCTCTTCTCCTTTACGTTTCACAACAATCCCTCTCAACCAGCGGTTTCCACAGGAATGATTTGAGGAAAGATAAAAAAAAAACACGCCACACTCTCCAGGGAGACACCTCAAGTCGCTGCCGGGATTTTATGCACTCTGCATGAAGGCACCTCTCTACAAATTAGTTATGCTGTGAAAGTTAGAAAAAACCAGCCCAAGACCCAACAGGCAAGGCTGAGAATCATCACCCCTCCCCCTGGTCCAATCTTAATGCATCACTGCAAAGCTGACGCAACCTGTTACCGAGAGGCAATAATGTCTTCCTGTAGATATATATTCATTGGCCACTGTATTAGGTACACATTGCTAGTACCAGATTGGAGCCCCTTTTGCCTTCAGAATTGCCTTAATTCTTCATGGCATAAATTCAAGGCTCTTTAAACATTCCCCTGACTTTGATCCTTGTCGACATGACAGAATCACACAGTTCCTGCAGATTTGTCACCTGCACTTTCATGATGCAAATCTCCCGTTCCACCACATCCCATAGATGCTCTATTGGATTGAGACCAGGTGACTGTGAAGGGCATGTGCGTATAGTAAACGTATTGTCATGTTCTGGAGCCTAGGCTGAGATGGTTTGAGCTTGTGATATGCTGTGTTATCCTGCTGGAAGTAGCCATTAGAAGCTGGATACATTGTGTTCATAATGGGACAGAAATGGTAAAAAACAAAACTTTGGTCAACTGTGGCATTTAAATAATGCTCAATTAGTAATAAGGGGCCCAAAGCGTGTCAAGAAAATATCCCTCACACCATTACATCACCACCAGCAGCCTGAATTGTTGATACAAGGCTGGATGGATCCATGCTTTTATGTTGTTTGTGTCAAATTCTAACCCTACCGTCTATGTGTGGCAGCAAAAATAGAGACTCTTCTGACCAGTCATCATTTTTTATAATCTTTCATTGTCCAATTTATGTTGAGCCTGTGCCAACTGTAACTTCAGTTTCCTGTTCTTAGCTGACAAGAGTGGCTCCCAGTTTAGTCTGCTGCTGCTGTAGCCCATCTGCCTAAAAGTTCAACCTGCTATGCATTCAGAGATGTTGTTCTGCATACCATTGTTGCAATGAGGGGCTATTTGAGTTATTTTTTTCCTTTCTGTCACCTTGAACCAGTCTGGCCATTCTTCTCTGACCTCTGCCATGAACAAAGCATTTTTACCCAGAGAACAGTCGAAACAGCACCACACTTAATCTCAAAGATTGATTTCTGATGATTTGGGTTCTCCCACCATTTCTTTCTTGGGTAACTTGGATAACCTTGAATTAATAAGAAAATCTCAAGTTTGTTTTTAAGTTTCGGCAATCATTAAGGGCGTCTTTTCAGTTGGCTTGACATAGATTTTGGTCACGGACAAGGCCAGGTGCTGAACATATTAGCCCCTAAACTAATTGAAACAAATCTATACAGAAACGTTTAAGAGGTGTGTCACATTTGTTGGAGTACTGTGTCCTTACAGGCTCCTTCCTCCATTCACCCATTTTAGAAGTATCATCAGTTTTGTATGTACAGTTTTTTTGAGTATGTTTTACAAAGGTACTCAGTATGGAGTGCTACCAAATTAATTAGTTCTCCATTTACCTACAGTGTAGGTGACCCTTAACAACAGGGATAATATTTAATGTTGCTTTTGCTGAAAGTTCGCACTTAAGTTTACGATCTGCTGTTTCATAAGCCATGAAGTTCTGTACCTCTTCTCTCCCGTCTCTGTCTTTTATTGTGCAGGGGTATCAGCGCTCGGTTAGCTCCTTGGGCTATGGCAGCCAAGCAGTTTATTTTCTTTCCTCACCTCAAAGGAGGGATAATTAAGAAATTCTGCTTCGTCACAGAGTTGAAAAGGTAAGCACAGTTTGTCCTGCTTGGACTATCTTAGTTTGTGCTTACACTGGAAACTTTTCCTTCTGAAATAAAAGCTGGTCTTTCCCTTTAGGCACTATAGAACAATAATCTTAGCACTCTATATATAAACTACACATATAGTTTGATGCCATATTCATATATACTGAACTCTGAAATAAAATATACCACAGCAAGGAGACATTACATAGACTTACAGCCTAAGGATGTCAAATAAATGACAACAAATAATCATCAGCACCACCAATCAAACTTGAAGAAAAAATGTTCTCATTTTCCCTTATATATATGATGTGATGTGATGCTGCTTCGCCCCGGGGTGCTCACCGGGTTGGAGTCGATTATTTCCATATAACCACATACCTCGAAGTGATTTATCCTAATTATACCATTGCTAAAAAAAAAATAATAATAATAGAATAAACTAGTCACGGTCAATTTTTCAAAAGAACATAATTTCAATTAGCATTTAATAATATTCCAATGCGCTCTGAACAATATAGTCCCTATAAAGATGGAACATCTGGTCAGGCTACTGACTGCAAGCAGCCAGTCTACTAAATTACCATAGGAACCGTAAACAGACAGGCACATGCATTTTGAAAACCAAGGAAAATTATGCGGATATGAATGACTGTATCTTTATGAGTAAAAGGTCACACAGGTTTTTTTGTATTAACATTAATAATGAAATATTACAACACAGTAATGTACAATTGTTATTAGGTTACCTGTGCGGTTACACAAAAATAATGAACACTTATGTGACATGTCTGAACCAATAAGAAAACAGAATCTATAGCCGACATGAACCATACATGTACATATATTTCTTATGCATATATTTGGACCATTATTCACCTGCATATGAACTGTGGTATCCTGGATGTTGCTTTTTTTAATAAAATATTAGTTTCCTTATAGTCAGTTAAATAGTGTAGTATAAAATGTAGAAAAAACACGACAGAGTTTGATAAAGTTTACTTCCAATAGCTTGGAGAATTGTGATGGAGTGCAGTCAACGTGCATTTTGTCTGTGGTTTTCATCATTAATGTTTATTTGTGCCACAAATGCAGCATTTGTCAGTTGGATATTGTTAAGTGCTAGAGGATAAAGCAGATCTATAAAACCGTTGATTAAAAATACTAATCCTGGCTGGAGTGTGTCCGCGATCCGTCACCTCAGTAGCAAACCCCAGCCTGCTTCCAGATCATGGCGGCAGATTACTGCCACAGAGAGTTAGCGAGTACTCCTGACTTTCCTGCCTGAAACAGCCCAGATTGATCAGGTATCTATACTGTTGCAAGCTCCCGGAGACGAGAAGCCCCACGAGCCGATCTCCGCTCTATTGAAGCATCTCACAATGGGGGTGCCGTGTTCCCATGGCGATAAGAAGAGGACACTGGATAAATGCCAGGGTTTGGCTGCTTATCACTCCCGCAGGCCCCCGTCTCCTCCCAGGGCTTTGAGGGATGAAGATTTCAATCTGGCTTTCTGAATGACGGCTCATTACCACACAGCTCCGGGGTCGCCACGTGAGGCTAGGTGTTCGCTGTTACATGGACCTTCCACTGACGCAACACGACACCCTGCCTGACAGGGAGGGGTTTGGTTTGGTGCAAGATGGAGTCTTAATCAAGACTAGCAACTAGAGCTATTCTGGCGAAAAATGTAAGCAAGCAAAACAATGTTTGGGCAACTCAGTAGTCACATTTTTTTTTGCATCCTTAAAGGGGCACTTTACATTTTAAAAAAATATATGTTTAGCGGGGCTTTAGTGCTATCTATCTCTCCATCTAGGCTGTTCTGCTGGGAGCTGCCTAGGTTTGGAGATATCAGCCGTAGGAATGTCGGGCTTTTCTCGAATATACTGGGAGTGACTGGCATTCTTTCTCTGGTGATTAAAGCCTCAGAAATATATATTTGAAATATTCAACAGCAACGTCTCTTACCAGAAATTATGACCCGGTTACTCAACTCTCATGTTTTTCAGTTTTGGGGAGAACTGCCCCTTATACTTTCTGCAGGGGATGCATTAATTTGACCTAGACATGGTTAAACTGTCATCGAGAGCACCTAACATACCCATATGATGTTAAAAAATAAACACCCTCTGAACATAGGTTTGTTTTTAAATGCCAAATTGTGTTTGTTTTTAGTCTAGGGTTGCATGTTCAGGGTGCTCTTTTGTAATTGATAATCCGATACAGTTTTTCACATAAAGAGTTTCCTTCAAGTACAGCCCATCTTGTCCTGATGTCTGGACCAAACTCACTGCGGATGTGAGAGAGCTGAAATTTACTTTCCAAATGACAAGCGCTGCCAGGATCCAATGCATGAATATGCAGAATATCCAGGGTCAGAAGAAGCTTTAGCCATTAATTGAACTCTGGATCCTTCTGGTACACGGTTAATGTCTCATCACGTCACTTGCTGCTCGAGCTGTAGGTAATATTTGTACGTGTCAGCGTGACCTTGAAAGCTGCTTGGGAGGGAACGGCCGCTCGTTGCTGGGTCTTTTTACTGAACCTGTAACAACAAGATAAAACAGGCCAGCGTATCACTGTCCCTCATAACATTACCATACGCTTTTTAGCACTGGAATTAAGAGGCTGATATTTCATAATGGATTTAGGGTGGTAGAATGACTTTTAATATATATCCTAAGATGTGTTATGTTAGCATTAAGTTACCTATACATGCTTTGCATTAAATGCAGCAGTAATCAGCTATATGCCCTCACATGTCACAGAATCTGGTATTAATCAAATGGGCTACATGGCACCGGAGACATAACAAGACATATGCTCTCCGCATGTGAGCCCCCTGCCTCTGTCTGCTGGGATACCAGCAGTGACAGTGGGCTTCACCATGTGACAAGGAGTCACAGGAAAAAATAACAGCGGTATAGGAAATCCTGGCATTATGGAAGATAGGATGAACGTCAAAATCTCACTCACCTGCCATGTACGGGGATAAAGTGTAGCACCGTGGGAGATAGTGTACAGCTCTATGTGTCTCCTACCTCTGTATGCTTGAATGCTTTAAGTCTGTACAACAAACACGGCTAGAGATTTTCTTATTCCAAGTCCAAACAAAGTTTCACCCACTTCTTCCCATACATAACCATTAACAATATCTAATATTTTCTGTAAAGAAAGCTTATATAGAAGCATTAGGTCTTTATATCTCAAAAGAGGCCAATTAGATATTTTCAGCCATGTTTGACCAGGCTGTTTTCATTTAATTCTGAGAAAGAATCTTTTTTTTTTTGCGTGTCTATAAACAGAAATAGGAAGATGTATAACTTGGACACTGTTGAACATTTTTGCTCATTTTATTAACAAGCATCTTTCCTGCTGTGAGATCAGCTTTCAGTTTTCTGTGGCTTAAGTGACTGACTTACTTTGTTTTGAAAATCATACATGTAGGCTATTCCAAGAATGAGGCTTCAGTTTTTTCAGTTTATGTTCTGGAAATGGTACGCTTTTTAATTACTTGGTAGTTTTTTAATGGTAGTTACAATGTAGAGAGGAGAAAATAACAGGAGTCAAACAGAATGGAGGCACACAGTCCAAAAGTAACTTAACAGGGAGACAAAGAAGTGGTA
Source organism: Cyphomyrus plagiostoma (assembly GCA_019775915.2). Taxonomy (NCBI): domain Eukaryota; kingdom Metazoa; phylum Chordata; class Actinopteri; order Osteoglossiformes; family Mormyridae; genus Cyphomyrus; species Cyphomyrus plagiostoma. The sequence continues at coordinate 3,708,627 of JABFEA020000029.1, forward strand.
ATAAGGGGCAACTAACAGCAACAAAGTGGGAATTCAATGCCTACAGGCCGCATTGGCTGTATCTTTAGCACACAGCATCACATCAGTATACTAAATGTCTGCACTGAATTCTCTGCAAACAAGAGGCTCCATGGTGACACGACGGTCAGTGCGAATTTAATAAAGTGTATTCCCTGATTTCTATTCTAAGTCACCTTGTTCACAGGCCACTCACACAGTAGCGATAGTGTGTGCACAGCTGTACATAGATTGTAGCAGCTGACTATAATGTACAGAGTCAGGCCTTTGGGAGGGGAGAGAGACATGTTTGTTTCTGAAATGCTTGCTTCTTTATTTTACTTTATCTTAATATAACCTTATTGACTTACATTGCCCCTGGATGCAACCCTAACCCCACACAAATGTCGTGTCGGCTGTGTGATCTGCCTCCGTGGCACAGTGACACAGAGGGGCTGCGGGGAATGGCCCTTTCATATGTGTCCTGGCTGGCACACTGTCCTCAGGCACTGTGATGCAAATCGGACTGATATGTACACTGGTATGATGAATGTGTGCACGAGTGTCAGTTGCTTTTTTTGAAAACAATTGATAGGGATCCATGTGTTTTTCATAACCTCTTAATCGATGCAGGGTCACAGTGATCTTAAGCGCAATAATATTTATGTGGAAGCGCAGAGTAGCAGACAGGCGACACCCTGGACAGGAAGGCGATCTGTTATAGCTCACCCATTCTCACATCACGGGCTCAGTACCCCCCTTCCCTACCCACACACATAGGAATGGAATTGGACCCACAGTGCCCCCCCCCCTCCACCAATGGGCCACCTTGCTGAGAGCCTGATTAAATATCGCTACTTAAGATATAAAAAATCTAGGAAGAGCTTCTGCACAGTGGCTGATTTACGGCACCCTCCCGCTGCAAGATGGAGATGGACTGAACTTATTTTGCCGACGACAGCACGTCGTCGTCTTCATCCACCTTTATGTGAAACTCCCCTTAAAAAGATTTATGCAGTGGATGCCAGCTGCCTGACGAAGCCCCACGTCGTTCCAGCAGAACAGCCTTCTATTTCAAACATCTTCTGTTATACTGCCTTCTAAACACCCTGTACCCCCTGTCTACATGCTCAGTCGTCTTAAGAACAGGCACGAATTATAACGCTTATCGACTCTGCATGCATGTCAGAGAGACACAGCCGAATTGCTATGTTCTTCTCCAATGCATCTATTCCTATCCAAAACCTGAATTTTTTTTTCAGAATGCGTTTTAAAATCTTCCGTTCATATTCCTAATCGAGTTTTGTACTAAGGTTTTGCTACTGATAGTTTGATAATGAAAGAATAGCAGTATATAAAAAAAATCCTTGGGGGGAAATTCTTTTTTACCCCATCTTGTTCTCTATGAGACAATTATGTCAGTGAAATCAAGCCTGGGAGGGCAGAGCATGGCACCCAGGGAGCTGCAGGTAAAAGGCCTTAGTCAGGGGCACATAGGCTTCAAACCAGCAAGCTCCTGATTACAGGAAGAGTGGCTTAGCCCTGGAGCCACACATCGTCCCCTCTATGATGAGAATAATAATGCATAGGACAAGCGAATAAAAAAATGGATGGATGGATGGATGGATGATAATAATTAGATTCTGGCATGAGAAGAAGTTGCATGTTCACACAGCGTTGGTACCATGGTTTCCTATGAAACTCAGCTCACCAACTTGCCCACCGTCAGCTACTGGCAGTGCACAGGAAACTGCGGAGCAGCCTGTGTAGCGTTTAGGCGAAATGGGACGTGTTTGCTGTGCTGGATACACGCAATGTATGTGGCAGTGTCTGAGGTGGCAGGCGGCGCACTGGACAGGATCTTCCTGTGCCCCCTCCCCCACTCACTGTAAGTAAGATTGGGGACCGCTGCTCTAGCCGTTACACTAAATGGTGTCTCTAATGATTGGTGTCCCTGATTTGGTCTGGCATCCTGTCCAGGGTGAATTCAGAAGAATTTCTGTTTTTTTATATATATATATTTACTGCACTGTTTGCAGTATTTTACTACTCTTTCTTTTCTAACTATTCTGTTTTTTTTACTTATGTTCCATGTTGTCTGTAAATGTATGCACCGATACTGCCAAACAATGGCAAACAATGCCCTAATGCATGCAGCGATATCTGGCCAACAAAGTATTACTTCTTAGGCGGACTGGCATTCTGCCCAGGGAGTGGCCCAGCTTTATGCCCAATACTGGGATGGGCTCCAGGTGCCCATGACCCTGACCAGCATAAGCAGATACAAGATGAATGGATGATTTTCTTTACTTCAAATGTATAAGTGTAATTGTAACCTATGTAGCACTGCAATGCAATGTAATTAATTGTATCTGGATATATGTACTGCTGTGTATTTATGTACTTTCCTAATTGTCCTGGGTTGTGTAGATTAGCACCTGAAATACATTTATGAACCTGCACTCGAGCTTTGGAATGCATTCTTCTTTTTCTGCGGATGTTGATTCTGTGCCAGGAGAGTCCGACTTCCTCCTGTTGTTTAGATGATTGTTTGCTTAGGGGGTTTGTTGCATACATGTGGAATTGCAGCTATCACAGCTCTGCGCGAGGATGTGAGGCATTTGTATTTCTCCCCTCTTAAATCAGCCACACTGAGGAGTCGTGCCTCAGACAGCCTTCAGTCTCAGAGCCACTCTTCTGACTCAGCTGCAACTTTTTCTCCGTTGTCTCGCGGGCGGCACACAAAGCATCGAACTTTTCACAATATCGATTTCCTGTATCTTCACAAGGTCCTTTGCACCACCTTTCTCCATTCAGAGAAATTTCCTCAACATTTTCCATTTACAAGGGGGACAAAATGTAAACTAACAGCATTATGGATAATCTCCTAAGTACTTAATAGGCTTTAAAGGTGCGATTGACCGTTTAGCACCCATGACTGCAGCTCATTATGTGTTATTGTTTGTGTGCTGACCAAGGAGGAAAAAAAAAAACAGGCGGCTTTTTTCAATAACCTGGAAGCTACTGCCTTATCGAGGAAGGTCATCATTGGGCTATTGAGAATCAGTCCAATTGGGGCACCTTCAAACCTATGGACAGGCATCCACGTCTCCAGCTTCTACTAGATACCTTTATGTAAGATCTCTGGATGGATGGCAATAAAACAGCAGCTTTTAAGGAGGGTGCAGTGCATCATAACCTATGAGAAAAAAATACCGATTGCTTGTCACTGGTGCTGTGCCCTCAAGGGCCTGCCAGATGTATAGCTGTAGGGAAATATACCTTTTAGTGTAATTTAAGGGACAGACCCTATTAAATTACTAACATTTTTGTACCATTTGAGGAACATTGATGTAGCAGGGCTTTGCCTTTTTTCTGACAGTGTAGCAGTAAGGCTGATCTCTGTCTACCCTCCAAAACATAGCAGCATACCTGCAAATGAGTCTTTCTGAAGTTTATTTCATAAGATCTACACTGAGGTGTCAGCCTAAAACCAGCAGATGCAAACCTCCTATGGGTACCTCCTACACCCCAATACATAAAATATGCATCAACCGCGCCAGATGACCACAGCTAGAACAGTTAAAAATTACTTTTTTTCCCTTTCCCCCCCACAGGTGGAGGATTGGCATGTTGAAGATGCAGGAATGCATTTGCTTCTCTTTACTCCCATGTATGACTTATGTTTCCCCTCAAGAATTATCCTGTTCTCCAGCCTCAAGCAAAGACCATTGGAGGCTTCAGAATTTTTATTCAGTTTTGACGGGCTGCAAACTCAACTGCAGCAGTTGGCTCAGATTAGCGATGTTAGTCCTAGAAAAAAAAAAAAAACAAGCTAATGGGTATAGATCCTGGCTCACCTTCCCTCAGGGCAAATTCAAGCTGGTGAAATATTCAGCTCTTTATAAGTCTCTTTCACTGCTCATTGTCTCATTTAGGAAAGCTGCATGGTTTGAGTTATTTTGAGGAAAGAGTGAGATTTAACATTCATCGATCTTCCAGCCCCGGACAGGGTACCGGTCCACTCCTGCACTCACACACTGAGGGCAGTTCAGAGCCAGTCCTCAGCCTAATTGCGCGTCTTTTGTTGGAGTGCCACCTTTCAGAGATTCCTCATGCCGTCCAGCAGGGGTCCCCACCTGCCTGTCCCTCCCAGTCATGCTGCCACACCTGGTTTGGTCCTGCTGAAGCTTCTCTGAGCTCCTCAGCCTGCCATCTCCTATTGTTGTTCGTCTGTTCCGCACTTGCTGATGTACCTTCCTTATCCTCTCCTTCTTTCTGACTAAACCACTTGGAGGTCCATATACAAGGAAGCCCCCCGCCTGGCCGCCATCCTGCATGCGTTTCTGCCTGCCTGCCACCTGCCTGGGGCTCCCCACCTGCTTGCCGTCTGCCTAAGTCCCCTCACCTGCCCATCTGACTGCCTACCTGCGCTGTCTATCCATCTGCACAAATGACCGTGTCGTCCCGAGAATGATGGGCTTCCTGCTTCCTCCCATGGTTTCTTCCTTTCTCTCAGGGGGTGTGTTTTTGCCACTGTCTCCCCAGGCTGACTCTCTGGGGACCTTAGACCTGGGAACTGAATTCTTTGCAAATGCAGGGGGGCCATGCAAACCCCACACATACAGGGCCAAGACGGCAGCCAAACTCACCACCCAGATCTTATGGGGCTGCAGTACTATCCCCCATTTTTCATTCTAAGAACATTTTCTGAACATTATGATGAAGGTATGGAAACATTCAAAGCATGGGTGTCTTTAGGTCCAGTCGCTTTGGCCCCCGAATATTTTAAGCCTAACCCTAAATATTTTAACCCTGATGCCAATCTTCCTTCAAAAAGAAAAAATGTTAAGCCTGAGGTAAACTTGACTTAGCTCCTGATCTTTCAGTAGCTAGAAACTCCCTTGGTTCAACGTGTCAAGTTTTCCTGATGTTCCCAAATTGTTATCCCACTACTTCAATAAGTATAGTAGAGAATGGTATAGTAGAACTACGCTGTCCTGCATAGTTAAAAATGAAATAGGGATTTATTATAAAATAATTTTCAGTAATTCCTTTAAAAGTATGTTCAGTTATAAATAAAAGATTCTCATCATTTTATTGTGCTGACGTTGACAGAACCTTTGTTAAAATGTGGAAATAACATTCCATTAACGTTACAGTAAGAACCTTCTCTGCCAAGTTTAGGAAGACACATAATGTTAGCTAAAGTTCTGGGAACATTCCCAGACCCATTGAGTCGCCTGGTAGCATACTGTGTATATATAACCATATAACCATACTAGCACTTTCACTATTGGGCAGCCATGACAGGACCTGACCTTTCGGCTCGCTCACAGCAGGCAGTCACACCAATCACATCGCCAGCTGGTCAGGCAGCCGTAGAGACTGTGAGGACCACTGTAATACACACAAGTACAGGAAGTCACTTCACGTCAAAATATTACACAAAAAGATCATTTATGTGTTTGGAGTACTTAAGTATTTATTTATCATATGCATGCCTCTTTGGTGAATTTGTTTCTGAAAAATGAACCCATAACAAATTTGTGTCTGAACAATTATTTCACAGCTACCGCTTTACAGTGTAGATTACCTCATACCAGTGCTACTTACTGTTCATCCAGTGACCGAATATGAGAAAATCAATTGTTGTTAATTGAGCAGATAATTGTTTCACTTTACAGGCAAAAAATAGTCTACTTCTTCAGATCATTCACGAAAGGCTTGACAATGAATGTAATGCTTACAGAAATGTTCCCTCAGCTGTTGTTCCAAACTGAAAGTCGGTTTCTAACAAGGGCATTGGTCAGAACTAAAGAGCACATGCACTTTGGTGAATAAGAGGGATCACTGTCCTGTAAAGTGGTAACTGCAAAATAAGCCATAGTGATAAAAAAGAAAATGATGCCCAGCGATAATGATACTTGGCCCCCCAAGACCATACACACGGTTCTCCGCAACCATGCAGCTAAATTGCTCATATTGTCTGTGTGTGATCCTGTGACAGACTGGCGTCTAGGTTCCAGACTCGCCGCCACTCTCACTGGACACGTATCGTGGATGGATGGATTTCATCATTTCAGCATCAAGAGTTCTTCCTTCAAAGGCACAAGAAAAGGTATGGTTAAGGAATCCATAAGGGCATATTGTGTGACTTCAAGAGGCATAAGCCCTTGAATTGCATGAGGAGCCTGTAGTTTCCATGAGCGCCATACTTAACCCCAATCACTCCAGCTGCATAAATGCACAAAACTGTCATTTGGATACAAGCAGTCAAAAAAGTCATTTCAAATATCCTATCACTGATTATATTACTGTAACACTTTTGACAGGCCCTGGCTTCAGTTTAGTTAAGAACTGTGACTTTGGAGTCCTTGGTGTGTTATTTATTTTGCATTACACCTAAATACACCTCTGAGTATGTTTTATTTAAAAACAACACAATAGTGTCCTCTCAGTTGTACAACCTCAGTTATGACAACATGGCTGACATCTCAGTTTATACAGTCCTAAGAGCTGGAAGAAAAAGACCTGGGCTGGTGCCCTTCAGGAATTATGGGAGGGAGGCCGGGTTCAAGGGAAGCCAACAAGACTGTAGCTATTCCTTCAAAACTGGGCTGCTGCCTCTGCTGACTTAGCCTGCTACTATGGCACCATGCTGGCCAGAAGAAGCATTTTACTCTGAACCTGCCTCCTCGCATTTTCCTGAAGGTGCTAGAGCATCAGTATGCTCATAAGAAACAAAGAAAGTAGTACCCACTGACTGGGAAATTTCAGTACAAGGTACTTCAAAATATCAAGAAGGAAAATACACACATGTATTTCCACTGAATCCTCTTGCGATGTAATGTGGGCAGAGATGGGGGTGTATATAAACACAAGAGTCGGTGGGGTCATGCACAACACGCACCTCTGGAACGGCATGCAGTAGGCACAGTCAGGGACGTTACCCAGTGGGTGCAGTACGGGATGGCACACAGTGGGGGCGGTCTGGGATAGCAAGTAGTGGGTGTGGTCTGGGACAGCGTGCAGTGCACATGGTCTGGGGAAAGATGCAAACTGCAGGATGGTAACAGGAGAGCTTTCCCTTGCTGTTATACAGCCTGAGCGACAAGCTTGCTGGTCTCAGCTTCTTTTAGGCTATCAGCAGCCACAAAGAACAAAGACATCACTCATTAATATTCATGAGACAGGAAATGAGAGACAAGTGGAAGTAATCATTGCATACACCCTGGTCACCTAACCTTTTTCTTTGATAAATGTACTTCAAAACTGCTGTTAATAATGAGTTGTAATCTTGAAATTCATATTTTTTTAATTTGCAGTGTCACTGGATTAAAGGACAAAAACATTTATTTCAGTGTGTTGTTAATTTCTCGCATTTATGCGATAATAATATGTGGTTTTGCAGTAATTACTTGGGAATATATTTGTGCTGCTATGCAGAAATATAAAATATGCCAATTGACTCAAAGGGTATTGTAATATCAGTCATTCTTTGGTGGGTGTTTACCTGGAAATTCTCTCTCCCTCAGATCACATGACAAATACTTGCTATAGTGGCTGTCGGAAAGTATGGATATCTTAGCTGGGTTTTTGGTGGGTATCTGTCAGCATCTCATCTGTTAGAGCTGGAGGCTACTCCCAAACCATCTCCGACAACCAGTTCCCATTGATTTCTAGGATTCGCCCATCAAAGCGGACCAGCACAGGTCGTGATGAACCTTCTCGCACCTTTCGGATTAAAGGGCAACGACACACCTGGCATCGCCTTCTCAGCACTGCATAACCTTCACAGTGTGTCTTCAACTTCTGAGACATCACTGAAACATATGATTTCTTTTGGTCTCTTTTTGCAAAATGTAGCCCCAGCAAATCCCCTGTAAACTTCCTCTCTCACACACTTCTTAAAATGGATACCATTTCATCAGCTGAATGGAATATAAATCAGGAAACAGACAGATGATCTACGCTATCACATTGTCAGCTTGTGCGACATCCAAATTTTGGCAAATACCCCTCGCAGATATGTCTTGCCAAAGTCTTTTTAGACCTACAAACTTGGTGCAGTGTTTAAAAATGTGAACTATTATTATTTATATTGACGATACACTGTTGGTTCTTCCTGACTGTTGCTCTGTACAGTATGCACCCCCACCTAATTATACCTGGAACATAATCATTCTCCCCTTCCTTCGAAAACAATACCATAGTTTCTACAATAAAGTGAGAGAACATATGTCTTGTATTTAATTGGCTGTCCCTTGCATAGCTCAGATTTTCCATGCTGACTGGCTTATTCTGGAGTACATGCACCAATCACATTTGACAAGACGCTTTAAGTCAGATATGTATTTTATCTGCTGCTCCCATTTACACTCTAGTTCCCAGTATAAGCAAGCAGGCTGTAGCACTAGTTATGGCAAAGACCATTATTGTGAAGTCCTTCAGCAATACGGCACAAAGAGTAAAAACCCTGGCATTCAAGTAGCCAGCATGCTCAGGCATGGCTGCAGCCAGAAATGAATTATGGGGAGGGGCATAGCTAGAAATTCCGGACCCCCCTGACAGACTGTTATCCCCTTACATTATACAGTGTTATACATATCATACTTTTTGTGTATTCCAGGGCTCCTGTAAAGTGCTGGGCCAAGAAACGAGTGCAATAGTTAATCAGCAGCGACATTGCTGCATGTTAGCGATTCAATAATGGTAAATGGACCATATTTATATAGCACTTTTCTATTCCTATGAATACTCAAAGCACTTTACAATACATGCCTCATGTTCACCCATCCACACTCACATTCATGCACCAGTGGTGGAGGCTGCCATGCATGGCGCCAAACAGCACACCAAGAGCAATTTAGGGTTCAGTATCTTGCTCAAGGACACTTCAAGGGGATCAGGAGAAACCAGGGCACAAACCAGCAACCCTCCGGTTGCCGAACGAGAGCACTACCGCCTGAGCCATCAACTGGGTAAAAAAGATTTTAGTAGGTGTAACAAATGTGTCAGAGTTCAGTGTTTTTCACGAGTAACACTTCAACTGTCAGGAAAATTCAACTATCCTACAGTACCTTAGTCCTGATGTTACTGTACCTCGTATAAATAGGAACACGTGACTCAGGTAGAACCTGATTGGTCAATGCAGGAGACAACTGAAGTAGAGACTGACAATATGTATATTTTATAATTCTAGCCCTCACTGCCCAGACAGTACCCATCCCACCCACCAGTATGTTATTTCTTTGTTGGTTGAACCTGGATTTTGTTTAAAATTGTTATCATTTTAAAAATTGGATTTGCATCATAAGTCGCTTTACTATTTGACTACAGATGTATGGCAACAGAATTTCCCATTTATAAAACATAAAAATAATATAACATATGATATATATAAAATAAAACAGGAATTTGAACTATTCTAAAATTTGTGTGACATTTAGTGAGAAGATTAGGGACTTGATATAAAAATCCTCTGTAAAATAAAAAAAAAAACTGACTGGAACCATGTTCATAATAACTGGGAGATTTAAGTCAGTCATGTTTTATTTGTCATTTGAGAACCTTAATTTATAGAATATTCTGAACCTATCCTGCTCAGGCAAACCTTTCCAATTAACATTGTGTTTTCCCAGATGGTTATATAAAAATAAATAAAAACAAAAAGCAAACCATCCCATGAAAAGCCGTCCAACTGTCCAATAATCTGAGAAACCAAGGAGTTGTAAACAGATTTTATCCGAACGAACCAGCAGAAATTTTTCTTTTCTTCTTTCAAAAAGTCCTTGTATGGCAGCAAAGCACGGCAGGGCATATGTGCTCTACTGCAGTGACATGAAAGATGATGCCTTTTTATTCCGATGATGGGGGGGGCTGGCTGGAGTCACACCCCCCTCCCTAAAGGATGGTTCCCATCCAGCAAAGCTGAGCCCCAGCCCCTCTCACCACCCCAAAGCTCCTTGGCCCATGATCCCGCTTATAAAAATATCACATTAATTGGTATTAATTCCCCCTTCTTACCCCGCCCCCCATTTTTTCCCCCTCCTCAGATTTTCTTGCAATGGTTACATTTGCTATGATCAGCACTATGACATCCTTTTATTTTTGTTTCTTTTTCCCACCAAAAGCTCCCCTGTTCGTAATCCCTACAAACTCAGGTTAATTGTCATCAGTTCCCCATAAGATTTTTCCGCTTGCTTTTTTCTGTGCTCAGATTTCATTGCTGTGATGCAAGTTTTGTTATCATCATGGCTCTGCTGTCTTCTTTATTTCTGTACCATTTTTGATAGCTATTCCCACACTAACTCTGGTTAATATCCTTCACTGTGAAGCCACAGGTGCCAAAATGGCACGGTTCTCACTGTGCAGTAATACAACCATAGTGTTTGCAACTTTACAAAAAAACGTACAAAAAAGATCATTGACTGGCTGGGGCTGTGGGGGAGAAATCATTGACGACTGTGCAGCTCCAGTGCCAAGTGTCACATGGTTTCTATTAGCACCTGAGCTCAGTAGTGTTTACGAATGACAGCTGTCTTCTGCCTTGTGCCCAGTGCTGCCTGGCATCGGCTCCCAGTGTCCCCCACGATCCTGTAATAGAAAAGTAATAAGATTATGAATGAATAGATTAATGTTGTAGAGAACCCTCACCTTATTAATACTACATATGGCCATCATTGGACTCCCTCATGCTGTGGGGTTGTGAGTTTGAATCTTGTTACCTGTTTGTGTGGAGTTTGCATATTCTCCCGAAATTTGCATGAGTTTCATTTGCATACTCTGGGGTCCGGGTACAAAGACGCGTGCTTTAGGTGGATTGCCATTCCCAGTTTGGCAATGATGCGTGATTGTGTGCCTTGTGATGGGCTGCTGTCCCATCCTTGCTGCCCCCTGCCTTGTTTCCCTGTGTTTCCTGGCAAAGGTTCCAGGTTTGATGTCTCCCTGCACTGAACAAGCAGTTCTGAGCAGTGGAAAGACATTTTTTTCCCCCGAATCAGCATATTATATAACTTTATTTTTAAAACATCAAAAGGGTAAAGTGTTTCTAAACCACCAGAAATTGAGTATTACTGGGCATTTTGTCAAGCAGTATTTCCGGAGCTCCTGCCTGTCTCTGCATTGTGATTTCTGCACTATTTAAATAAATTGTGAGCTTCGGACGGCGAATGCTATAAACTTCGCGACTAATAAGTGGTTAATATACAGCTTTGCTGCTCCAGGCCCGGAGAGGGAACCAATAAATGCTGTGAGACTCATCTAGAAGGTAGCTAAGCCAAGGACTTAATATATTAAAGCTGCATCCCTTAAAAATTGATTTTTGAAAGTGGGAAAATGAGAGGCCAGTTCCTACCCAAAGTTAGAAAGGTGAACCGAACAGCAACTAACAGCAGCTAATCTCCCATTGTCCCTCCGGTTCACACGAATAAGCCACGCTAGTGTGAGACCCTAAAGGGGCTGGAGGACAGCCAGCCACTTGTTGATGCGCAGACATAACCACTGCCCGGCTGCGCAGATGCAGGCAGACCTGTGGTAATCACTCTCTGTCATTCCGGTGGCATACAGTGGCACCTGATGTGCTCAAGCAGCATGGATGGTGGAGAAGAGGCTGACCTCATCCCTTTGCTTTGGGAATGAATAGTCAAAAGTGAGTTTGGTGGACATAGAGTGTCGCAGCACATGACTTGGCCACCTGCCTAAAACCAGTAGAAATGTTTTGAGTCTGACCAGAGAATGAAGGATGGCCTAGGAATACTCAGCATATATGTATAAGGATGGAAATGCATCTCAGGAGGCCACATCATGAAACTGGCATAGAGGAGACTTTAGGGGCAGCCAGTCCCTGGAGCAGTTGGGGCTAAGGGCCTTGCTCAAGGACCCAATGGTAGGATCATTCTGCTGACCCAGGGATTTGAACCGGCAACCTTCTGAGCCATATATGTTATTTCATAGTCATGATGTCATTATAATTATTCTAACATGTAGAGAATAGTACAAATAAACTTTTATATGGGTAGATGTGTCCAACCTTTGACTGTATGTCTTTTAATGATGTGATGGTGAATTATGGCCGGGCAAGAAAGATCTCAAGACATCAAATCCTCAGCTCCTACTCTCAACATGCCTCTTTGCCACTATGACCTTTAATCCTATAAGGTAACCACCCCACACTTCTGTATTTTCTATGCTGTTGCAGTGGAAGGGGGCTTGCAGGCATATTCCACTGGCATTTATGAGTTTTTTGTCTCTTCTCCCCAGCTATATTGTGCACCACAGACATTTTGTCCTTGTACGCTCCATTTGATGAATGCTCTGACCTTTGTGAGATATTTCATATCTTCAGTAAACCGTTACACTCTCTGAGGGGACTTCAGTACATTACATTTTGAGGTGTTTCTTTGTGATACGATCCCCTGTAGGATAGAAACTCATCTTCCCCCTTGTCATCCTGTTGAGCGAATCGGGCACAACACCAGTAAAAGGAGACAGTTAGCAATTCTCTGTCCCTCCATGCTGCACCGAGCAAGTGTGAATTCACCAGTGCAATTCGCTGTTGTCTTCCCCACCTTTACGAATCATCTATCACTTCCTTTCCCCAATCTGTTCCTATCTTTTCCACTTTTTTCATAAGCATGTTTTAAAAAAAAAAAGGTTCACGTGAGACAGAAACATTTTGCTATCACTGTCGACTTTTCGATTCAGTCCAAGTAATTTTTGTTTATAATTGTTTTTCTGCACTTGGGTACTTGGTTTAAAAACAGCCATCCTGGGCAGTTACATTTATTTTTTCCATTTAGTGGAATCTTTTATCAAAAGGGACTTACTTTTGAGAAGCCAGGGTCAGCCTGTCCCTTTTGCAAAAGCCCAACAACAAAATTACTCTGCCGGGATTTGAACTGGGAAACTTCCAATCACAGATACCGCATGTTAAGCCACTGTACCTCACAATCCCAAGAGAGGATTCACCACAAGAGGAAAAGCTCACCCCAAAGAGTACAGGCACTACTGGGATGTGAACCCAGGATCTCCTGTTTACAAGGCACGCTCTTTGACCCACTAAGCCACAGTATGGAGAGATGCGAGTATAAAGGCCTCAAAAGATAATGCTTTATTAGCTATTGTTGGTAAACTGCTGAAGTCACCTGCCTAGCATATGGTTCAAGAGACGATGAGAGACAGCAGTGGATACCTGGTATACAGACCCCACTCCAGACAGAGACTATGCTGCTTCATCCATCCATCCATCCATTCATCCTCTAATCCTGTACTGGGTCACAGTGTTAACTTGGAGTCTGGCCCAGGAAGTAAAGGTCACAAGGCAGGGGACACTGTGCACAAATGTGAATGCAATCAAAAGTCAACCAAAACTCTCATATTTTGTTTGGTTACTTATGGTTAAGGTTAGGGCTGGGTAGGGGTTATGGTTGTGTACGTGCGTGCGTGCGTGTGTGTGTATGACATTGGGCATTGCCACAGGGCATCCTGTACTTAAGCTCCACTCCCTGTCAATGGATTAATTTCAGTTAGAGAACTGATTGCATAAAGGTGAGAATGACTTTCACAAGCTACATGAACAAAAAAGGTGGATTTACCATCATGCATCAGTGCGCATGTCTCAAGTACTGATGCATGAATATCACTATATTTAAATATCACAAATTACAAATTATGACATACACTGACTGTAGAATAACAGCCCTCTGTGTTTAGTGCCTGTTTCAGATTCCATCTTCAGACTGTAATCTGACACATACCAGGAGATCTGATTCTCTGTGGTTGACACTTGTCTTGGATTCACACAGCAGCTCCGATTAATCCCCTTTAAATTGTCGGGCTCAGACTAAAAGCTTTGGTGGCTAGATGGAGACCCAGAGAAGGAGCTAGGGGCGCCTGACCGAAAGATGACAGGAGAGGCAGGCGAGCATGATCATCGCAGTGTGACATGCACCTCCCTGGTGTCCTGTTCCCACATTAAAAATGAATGAACAGCAATGGAATGAACAGCAAGAATTATTAGAGAGGACGTGGGTAAATATGGCACATTGTATGTTAATTGAAAAGTCTAATATTTATAAAAGTATAGTGCAATACAAAAATATTCCAGGTAGTATGTAGTATTATTCTTATCATTATGAACCCAGGACTCACCACAATGTTTTATTCTTTTTTTTTATGATATGCGGTTATGAGCAACAAGTTAAGAATTGTCCACAGCAAAACCAAGCATCTCAGTTTTTCACCGGGGCTATTTATTTCTCTTAAGGCTACTTTTACTGTGTAACTGATATGCTTGGTTGGTACATAACTGAGTACTGCATGGTTACATTAAAGTCACCTATTTCTGCTTTGAATGGAGAGTAAAGGATGTAGTCAAGCCTCCTGGGACGGGTGAGTTTGATACACGGTGCACGAGTGCTTGAACTGAAGAAGTAAAACCAAAGGGGCTTTTAAGGTGCGGCTCTTGAGAGAAGCATTGCAGCACTGCTGAGAGCTGCACACGGCTCCTGAACACACAGTCTGCGAGACGGAGGAGATGCTGTCCACCGTGTGCAGCATGAAATGACCTAGTGTCGGGTACAGCAGGACGATAACAGGATGACCCAGATCATGTGACCCAAATCAAGTGACCGCCAAGGAAGCGCCGCAATGCAAAATATCATGTGACACCGCAGGGCCTGGAGGAAATGCTGTGTGGAAAATAAGGTGCGGCTAGAGACTGAGAAATGCCATCCTGAACCGGATCCCAGCCTTATTAGCTAATTGCATAGCTGGGGGTGGTTGGCACAACAACCAAAAAAAACACAGCGGCGAGGAAAAGTGTGGGGGGACATTCCAGCAAGGATGGGACACAATATACACACATCACTTCTACTTCTAAGTATATCTGCCTTGAATATTAAACATATTAATAATTTTAAACATATTAACACTTCTTACAGGCATAAACATGGAGAAGAGAATGCAAAGTCAGAAAAAAACAACCTACCTGTGGATGACAAGCAAAGGTAATCTGGATAATATCTAGTCAGAATTTAACATGGTTTTCATTTTAAATATATACTTTTATGCAAGTCTGTAATCAATATATTTAAATGAGGTCAGGGTTAAGACCATCATTCTGTGCAGGCACCAGAGGCTCAACTATTCATGCATATTAATGTGCATGGAAATTATCAGCTAAAAGACTCAGAGCCATGAACTCTGAGTTTTATGACATGTATCAAGTATGTGATTACTTGGTCTCACCCCAAGCATTTAGTAAAACTACCATGGTTTTTCTTTTTTGCATATGCCCCAAGTTTCAGGCCTACTAATCTGTTTTTTTTTTCGCTTGAGTGAGGGGGGGGGGGGGGTCATTGATCTGAGTCACTTGTTGTCCTGCATGACCTAACTGGCACAGCAACCACAGACAGGGGCAGACAAGTCACTCTGTGTGGCCCCCAAAATGGCCCTCTGTGTCTTTAAAACGCCCCTGAAAATGGATCAGATTCACCTGGCCATCAAACAGCCCTGGGCACTGGGTATTGGATGAGGATATAGCAGATATGGCTCAGCGTGACCCTGCCCTGGATTTCCTGTATAGGAAGGTCATGAATCAGTAAGATATACTGCTGACTGGCAGCTATACTCTTTGATACACGATGTATATAAAGCTGTTTTTAAATTGTGCACATAGACCTTAATGCTGTTTCTAATCATACCAGTCCAACCAGCAGGTATAAACGGTCTCACATGTTTTCTTAATCCATACAGAGATAGACCCCCAGAGCAGGACTGCAGCAAATCCGCTCCAAATGTACCCCTGCTGATATGGTGTCCAAGACCTGCCTGAAACCGAAAGAGTGACTGACACAGCAATACATCATCCCAGCCAGCAGTAAAGATCACTGTTATTGTCTCTGTATGCGACTCGATTGATTTCTTGATTTCTTTGTTCATGGGCTACATCAGTCGTGTGATTTAATTAATTATTGGGTTGGTCTTTCCATAGGAAAGTATCTCCACCCCTTGTAAAAGATGCCACTGTACCTTTAAGAAGCGCAGCATGATGTATGAGCATGGAGAGGATAGCTTTAAGCCTATTGTAGTGCCACGTTGGAGTCTGTGGCTGCATGCTGATCAGATGTACTTTGTCTCCCATCGTCATAAATAAATGAAGCCTGAAATGCAAGAATCCCCACAAAAATGTGTGACTGTAACCGGCCCTCACTCAGGGCAAGAAGAGGCTCCCCTTAAGCCGATCTGCTGCAACTCAGAGAGCTTCAAAACCAATCGCTCCTTTGTGCATGATTGTACTGTCACATTGCTAAAATGGGCAGTTGGGGTGGGGGCTTCCTGCCAAACCATCAGACGGATTCGCACCCTGGACCTGGAATGTGTTGGTGAAAAAAAAAGTCACCGCACAAAGATGTGTGAAAGTGAAAAAACACTCTCTGAGGTGCACTTCTGTGTGTGTGCGTGCGTCTGTGTGTGTGTGTGTGTGTGTGTGTGTGAGTATGTGTGTGTATGTGTGTGTGTATTTACGTGTGTGCGTGCGTACGTGCGTGTGTGCATGCGTGCGTGTGAGTATGTGTGTGTGAGTATGTCTGTGTGTGTGTGTATTTGCGTGTGTGTGTGTATGTGCATGTGTGTGAGTGCGTGCGTGTGTGCATGCGTGTGTGTGCGTGTGTGTGTGCGTGCGTATGTGCGTGCTTGCGTGTGTGTATGCGCATGTGTGTATGCACGTGTGTGTATGTCTGTGTGTGTATGTGCATGCGTGTGTGTGAGTGTGCATGTGTGTGTGCGTGCGTGTGTGTGTGCATGCGTGTGTGCGTGCGTGTGTGTGTGTGCGTGTGTGCTAGCAGCCGGATTTCTACTGGAGGCGATTCACAGTGGGACTCCATGCTAGTGGCCTATGAGGGAGTCCTGCAGAAACACTTTGAAGTGTGAAAGTTGTGAAGTTCAGCGGCATGGAGACGCACTAGGCCAGGCCCCTGATGGAGGCTTCCCATCAAACCCACCACGTGGCTCTATGAAGCCTCTCTGCATTATACTTTCATATTTGTCCTGTTTATGGGAAAGAACTGAAAAAGCGGCCAGTTTACAAGGCGCTGATGTGGCCTTTTAGACCCCACGGTTGAGGGTCACCGCCCCAGGACTGTGTTTAGCTCCCAACCCCAGTACCTCGTGTGCGTAACTTACAGTCAGGACCTCAAATATTTGGACACTGACACAAGTTTTACTAGTTTACCTGTTTACTGAAATATATTCCAATTGAAGTAATAAAATGGGCATGGACATAAAGTGCAGACTCGTAGATTCCATCTTAGGGTATCAATATTCAAATTGGATGAAGGATTCAACATGCCGCCCTCTTTTTAAAGGGGCCAAAATTAATTGGACAATTCACTTAAAACTTATTTCATGGACAGGTGTGGGCAATTCCTTCGTTCTTTCATTATCAGTTAAGCAGATAAAAGGCCTGGAGTTGATTTGAGGTGTCTTCTTTCATTTGGAAGACTGAGATGTGAACATACAACTTGCGGTCAAAGGAACTCAGTATGCAGGTGAAACAGGCCGTCCTGAGGCTGCGAAAACAGAAAAAAAAATAGATCGACTTGTATCAGAATAATGGAAAGAAAGTATGGATAAGGGCTGGAACAGCTTATGATCCAAAGAACACTGCATCATCTGTAAAACATGGTGGAGGCAGTGTGATGGCTTGGGCGTGCATGGCTGCCAGTGGCATGGTGGAGGCAGTGTGATGGCTTGGGCGTGCATGGCTGCCAGTGGCATGGTGGAGGCAGTGTGATGGCTTGGGTGTGCATGGCTGTCAGTGGCATGGTGGAGGCAGTGTGATGGCTTGGGCATGCATGGCTGCCAGTGGCACTGGGTCTTTTGTGTTTCCTGATGATGTGACACAAGATGGAAGCAGCCGAATGAATGCTGAGGTGTTCAGAGACATCATGTCTGCTCAAATCCAGCCAAATGCAGCTACATTGATTGGGTGGCATTTCACAGTACAGATGGACAATGACCCAACACACACAGCAAAAGCAACCCAGGACTATTAAAGCAAAGAAGTGGAATATTCTCGAATGGCCAGGTCAGCCACCCGATCTGAACCCCATTGATCATGCATTTCACTTGCTAAAGACTAAACTACAGACAGAAAGACCCTCAAACAAACAGCAACTTAAAGCTGCTGCAGTAAACGCCTGGCAGAGCATTAAAAAGGAGGAAACCCAGCATCTGGTCATGTCCATGAGTTCAAGACTTCAGGCATTGCCTGCAAAGGGTTTTCAAGTAAGTAATAGAATTGAGCAATTTATTTGCAGTTATAAGTAACTAGACAAATTAATATGAGCCCCTGAAAGGAGGGGATTGTGTAGGAAAATTACTTTAGTTCCCTACATGTTTATGCAACGTTTTTGTTCTACCCAATAAATTAAAGCTGAAAGTCTGCACTTCAACTGCATCTGACTTGTTTCTTTTAAAATTTATTGTGGTAATGTACAGGATTTAACAGTTTTGGGCGTAAACCTTGCATGCACACATTTTTACACTTTTTATGGCATTTATTAATTTCTTCCTGTGCGT
>JABFEA020000029.1:3729654-3761497 GCA_019775915.2 Cyphomyrus plagiostoma
AGAGTTTGTAGAACTGACCAAAGGTGGGCCAGAAAGTAAAAATCCAAACCAGGATTTTGTGTCAACCAACCAATTTAATATAAAGAGGCACAGAATACTCAACTGGTTGGTTGACTCCTGCAACCAAATCTTGGTCTGGATTTCACTTTCTGGATTTTCACTGTCTGCCTAACCAAGGAAACCAAAGCTTGATTTACAAATGGATTCCGGACATTGTCCCAATGACGCTTCTTTGTGTAAATGACGCTTCTTTGCGTAAATGACCCTTCTTTGTGTAATTGACCCTTCTTCGTGTAAATGACACTTCCTTTGGTAAATGACCCTTTTTCATGTAAATGACGCTTCCTTGTGTAAATGAAGCTTCTTCGTGTAAATGATGCTTCCTCGTGTAAATGACGCTTCTTCGTGTAAATGACGCTTCCTCGTGTAAATGACATTTCTTCATGTAAATGACGTTTCTTTGTGTAAATGACACTTCCTCGTGGAAATTACGCTTCTTTGTGTAAATGACGCTTCTTTGTGTAAATGACCCTTCTTCGTGTAAATGACACTTCCTCGTGAAAATGAGCCATCTTCATGTAAATGACGCTTCCTTGAGTAAATGACGCTTCCTCATGTAAATGACGCTTCTTTGTGTAAATGACCTTTCTTTGTGTAAATGACGCTTCCTTGTGTAAATGACACTTCTTCGTGTAAATGACCCTTCTTTGTGTACATGACCCTTCTTTGTGTAAATGATCCTTCTTCTACACTCTCATTGTTTTATTTTTCAGTTTTTGCACCAGTTGGGGGTCAGTCAGATTTTGTACTAGGGAGCTGCCAGGGTAAAGTCTGTTTAATGTCCAGTACAAGTGATTCGGACATTTGCGTTGATACATACAGCCCCTCCGGCTAATGTCTAGACAAGTGCATGTCTAAAAGGGGCTTAAGGCGCTGAGCCAAAACCAGAAGGCTTGCCAGTCACATCCCAGTCAGCGAACCAGAGAACAAAGGGATCAGAAGGGATCAGAAACAGATTCCCAAAACCCAGCCCAAGAAACCCAAACATTCAGTCTAAATGAGAATAACACCAATCCGAAAAGTAAGCAAAGAAGAGTTTAGCAGAGATAGGGAAAATACAGACCAAATCACTCACAAAATTCACCATCACACTACACAGATGGCCAAATCACTTTCAAGAGTAAATGAATCAACGGTGTTAAAAAGCAGCAGAAGAAAACACCATAAAATGTTAACATGTTGCATCTTGCACTCATGCAGTGTTACATTCCTTCATCTTTCCCAGAATTTGTCTATCACAATACATATTCCCCTCCATCTCTTAACGGGGATTACTTCTCTTCTCATAATCAATTTGGTTCTTGAAAAAGGGTTTAATATTCTTATATATCCAAGATCCTAATTAATTTCTGTTATTGTTACAGGAAATGAAGAAGCTCTGAGGCAAATCCTGCATATTTTCTTGTGCATAATCCGTCTTTTTCAAAAAAGGCCACTTTATTTTTCTCTCTCTCTCTCCTACAACTCAACCTTTCAAGAAGGAATGTTATACTAGAACTGGCTGTTTTTTCCAGCTGGATGGAAGATAGTAAGCCATTCAGGAGTCCTTGATCGATTTAAATTGTGATCATCAAAAAGGTCGAATTGACATAAAAATCTGGTGAAAAATCTGCAGTGGTCAACAGGGGGGATGGTTGGCCAATACAACAGCCAATAGGAATACATATTATGCAGGTAAGGCCTTTTTACGGTGTTGAATATATTGAAAAATATAGGAGGCACATCTTCAGTTCCTTAATCCATCTTCCAAGCACTTATCCTGAGAATGATTGTGCTGAAGAGCTTGGGAGACTATTACTGGCAGCACAGGGCACTAGGCAGAAGTACATGTTAGATGGAAAGCCAGTCCATTACAGGGTACATACACACACTACAGGTTCCATTAATCCAAACTACTGAGGAAACCCACATGTCAGAAGCAGAACATACAAGTTCCACACACACAGAGTGTAGGCAGGATTTAAACCCCCAATCCGATCCACCATGCCACAACCTCTTAATCCTCATATTTCTATCCATCTTAGCTTTGCTTTTATGGTATAAGTAGCAACCTCTACCCCTGAGCGAAAGGGCCCAGGTTATGATGAGAGAGGATGAAATTGTACTTGCTCGCTTGCCACCGCTGGCCCCAAGGGCTCAGCACGCCACAGGGGTGTGACTCACCTGCTGGGGCCTGAACCAGCAACCCGGTAAGCTGTGTGGGTCATGGAAATGTTCCGGGGCACAATAAGAAATAGAGAGGAAAGTGGGAGGAGCTGGCTGTGGGGATCCACCAATAGGAACTCACCTATGTTTCATGTGACATCAGGGACAATGACCATTCCCTGTCTAATGGGGGTCATGACTGGAGGGCCAAAGCAGATGTGGGCTGTCCACTGCAAATAAGCAGCGAAGGCAGGTGACATCACCATAACGTCCCTGCAGGGGGACTTCCTGGTGAATCCTTGACCTCCCTCCCATTCACTCGAAAAGCCTGACCTGAATGGTATCATAGAAAACCCTGCTGTACAAAATAGAAATATGCAAACATTTGATATCTGATGTGCAAACTGACTAGGTAATCAGTAAAGGAGCAATAATGAAGCAATTCAAGACTGAAATTCTGACATGGTCGTTAACAAGGTTGGAGCTTAAAATCGATCCTCCAGAGCTTGCATGACTGGGCAGCTGTCCTCCACATCCAAAAAGGCGCAGTTAACTCGCTATATCTGCCCATAGTTCATGATTTATGTCATATGCATCTTTGCATAGGTTCACAATATATGGAAAAGTGCTATGGAAAATGGATGGATGGCTGGATGGAGGGATGGGTAAATTACATACACCATACATCATGAAAGCTCATATGAAACATCACTAGGTGGCATAGTGTTGAAGGATGTAGGCTGTGCCCTAATTCAGGGGCTACACCCTTTGAAGGACACAGTCAGCCAGATCTTTTTAGGCTGCATTCATATAAAAATCCACACAATGAATCTTGGGATGAGACCTGATGGACCCTCTGTGACTCTGAGAAGGATGCATTTCTAGGCTGCATTTAAAGAAGCTTTCTAAATGAGACAGTCTTGTCACACCCTTGTGACGCATTTGGACTTTGAATGCAACCTTTAGAAGGATGCAGCTCCTGAAATGGGACACAGCTACGGACATACAGCTTGAAACTTGCCAGTTAATGTCCTAGAAGGGATTCTGTAGTGCCTTTAGGCCAGGACCTCATCCTGAATCGCTCCAGCTGAGCATAAATATATGTCGCTTTAGGGGGGAAAAGTGTCAACTAACTACAGAAAACCTTTTTAAAAAAAAATGTCACAGTCTCTTTAAAGTTTTATCTCTGGAGCCGCGCTGAAGTGAACATTGCAAAGGGGCAGAGGAGCAAGCTGGCGTGCCGTGGCATTTCTGCAGGACCCGTGTTTAAACTCACCCTGTTAATGAAGCCCTTTCACAGTGGGTAAGCTGGCACTTCCATGGGTTGGCCCTTCCATACCGAACGCCGTCCCCAAACAAGGAACGCTGAACTTTACTGCTGCTCAACCCCTCCCTGTAGTTAGTAGAAACTTCAAGAGACAGAGATACTCTCCCCCTTCCCCAGACATGAACAGTCTTTGGGGGCGGGGGGATGGTTTCTTTTAGATACACAGTATATAATCCTCGAGTGAGGCAGAAGCACAAAGGGAATGATAAATTTGGTGAGAATCTGGAAATGGAAGAAACCCCTTCTAATCATCTGCAGACAAAACCCGAGTCGTTTATGAAACCCCCTTTGCGAAATCCATGTAACTATCCAACGCGGCGCCGACTTTCTCCACTAGATAATTGCTCATCCTCTGTTTCTTTCTTTCTATTACTTTTTGGAAAAAGAAAAATCTAAGAAAAATATGTATTGCTATTCTGCACTTTGAGGTATTTTAAAATGCATTTTAGTTATGTCTCCAGTACTCTTTTATATGCAGAAAAATAAAACTTTTAATAACATTTGTCTTGTCCATCTGCAAGAATTGGAGACTTTTACAGAAGCAGGTATTGCAGGAATAATAAAGTTATCAATTAAATAGTCAATATAAAGTATAAACTATTATCTTTGCATGTTCCCTGTGTGTTGGGTATTACGCAAATTAAAGTGATATTTTCAAAAGCAGAGCTAAAAATAAAACAAGTGAGAGATCTTTAATTTTCCAACACCAAATGTTAAATGGTTTGGTAACAAAGAGCTTAACATTGACAGTTTTCCAATTCAGGAGTGGTGCTCAGGGAATCTGAACCGTGTACTTTTCAAACCCAAAATAAGACTGTGTCAATGATTTGACTAATATTGTCTTTGGGACAGAATGTTCTAGATTAAATGCTTTCAATTTAATTGTTGCTATTTGCTCTTACAAACTTTCCACCATTTCGCTGATTGCAAAGTTTCCTATGACTCATGAATGACAAGCTACAGAATTCTGAAAAACTCCCTTTTTACTTTATTTTCTTTTTATTTTTAATACTTGTAATTTTGCCAATAACAACCTATTCTTCTCTGAAGAGCCTAAATTAAAAGTAAATATATAAAGAACTGCAGTATCCCATTGTAAATCCTTGTCTGACATTAAAAGCTTTTCTGAAAAGGAATGGGTACCTTTGTCTGCTGTGTTGTCATATATCACCTTAGTGACACTGGGCCCATAAATCCTGTTTAAAGAGTGGGAAATTGGATATTGTGAGCAACCCACAGCTCCTATCGCTGTTCTTTTAAGAAAGCTTTAGTGTTTAATGAAATTCTTCCTCTAGTATTACATGTAGGCTTTGGAAAATCTCTATCTGCTGTTATACCTTTTCGTTCGTCAGTTTCATTAATTCTTTCTTTCTTTGATTTAATTTTGTTTCCTTGTATGTGTTATTTTAAATGCAAAATTACTCAACTGGCACATCAAAAGGGAGAAGAAAGTGATACAGGCTGGTCAAGCAGCACTACATGGGGCAGAGAGAGATCTAGAACTGGAGACAGAACAGGAGCCAGAACCATAGTTCAAAAGCCAGCTCCAGCATAGGCAACCAGAGAGAGGCAGGCAAGCAGGTGGGACAGAGTCCAGTACAGGTCACAGGACAGCAGGAGGGATCGGCTTAGCAGCCTGCAGAATCTGTCCAGCACAGGTCAGCAGGCAGCGGGAGGAATGAGTTAAGCAGTGGGCAACTAGGACTGGGGCCAGCACAGGTGGAGGGAGAGCAGGAAGTGCGAGTTACTGAGGACATCAGCCGAGGAGCCTGTTTAGATGGCACTGCGAGGCCAGGCAGCCGTGTGACAGTGAAAGGAAGTTCTTGGGAATTTGTGTAATCTGAGTAAGACGTGCCACATGCCTAAAGACCCATGGTTCAGTCAGCCGAAAAATACAGGAATGTGAGATACAGATTATTGTCAAGTGAAGGACTGGCTGCTCTTCATGGAAGACGAAAAAGCCAGCATGAAGCCGGAAAGGACGTGGTCCTCGTGTTTTAGGAGTGCAGGGCTCAAAAGCTCCACCAGCATTTACTCAGGAGAAGTTGTATACATGGGTTCCTCTAATGAGAGGCTAGACCCCGACCCTATACTGTATGCATTTCTTTGGAACATGGCCTTCAGAACTGCCTCGAATGGAAGTAGATGAGGTATGGACATGTGTCCATGGACCAGATCCATGTTTTGTGGAGACCTCAATAACATGTACGTGAAAAACCAGCTGTGTCCTTTCATCGGAACAACAGGGGCTCTAGGGAGGTATTCCATGAGAGTAGCCAAAGAGAGCCAGACCTTTCCAAAAAAGTCAGACTCAAACTAACGCCATGTATACAGTTCAGTTGTAGCTAATCAAGACTCATGCAAGCCAGACTTGGATAGACTCACTTAGTGTAAACACTCAAGCCCAAATTAATAGATGAAAGATAGATTGATCAAATGAGTAGGGAAGCGTATAAAACAACAGCAGTGTTTTTTCCGCCGTAGAACAAACGCTGCTGATGGAGCTGTATGAAAACTACGCTAGATGTAATCGCTAAAAAGGCAATACTGTGGCCATAAATAAATACAGGATGTTGATTTAGGCAACGCATTGCAGATACACTAAATGTGTACAGTAAAGTGCCCAGTACAGTGGTACAGTGGTTTATACTGTCACCTTACACCACGAAAGTTCCTGGTTCAATTCCCATAGCCAATGGGGAGCTTTATGGGTTAAGTTCACATGTCATTCTCACTGTATAATGTTATTCTGTATTATTTGATCTCTGTAAATTACTTTAAATCGCATCTGTGTGAAATGTCCTGCACAAATAACCATATCTTTGTTTTTTAGTAAATAAACTTTATAAATATATCTTAATGTTCATATTATTTTAAAGGATTCTTTTTTCAATTTCTCATTGCATTTCGTATTTGACCTTTGTAATATGGATATGCTTCTATTTTAATTATCTTGTAAGTAATAGGAATGCTGAAACGTGATTCTAATAGGCTTTATTTTATTTATTACGTGACATGAGCAGCGAGAGCCCTGGTCTTTCGGGAATCTGTTCCCACACGTCGGACGTTCTTTGAGACAATGCTTAAATAAGCAAGACCGTTGAACTGGTGCGGACTTGTTCACTCGCCGAAGTCACCAAGGCAGCTCAGCAGGGATTCATTTAAGACACGCTGATGGAATGGAACTCCCACTTAAATGACCCAGACTTGACGAAATAACTCAGACTTTACCTTAATCCTGCTTCGTGGAATGTCCCCTAGGCACTGGACAGTACAGCTAAGGGAAGTCGCAGTTTCATGGGTGAGACTAAGCGGGCTAACAGGCTGCAGCTTCCGCACAGATTTGAGGCCTTTCTTCTTGTTCTTCTTCTCCATTCTCCACATTTCTGCTTCACAGTTTAACTGAGCAGCACCTCACATTGTGCTCTTCTCTGTGTGCGGCACGCTGTCCCTCCGCTGCTGCATCTCACCCCATTCCCTGCTGCGGACCTAAAGTATGCAGCCTCTGAGCTGCTATCCCTAATTTGCCCATCGATGAGTGTGTGCCCTGCAATGGACGGGTATCTAATCCAGGATGTTCCCATGCCCTGAACCTCCTGGAACAGGCTCCAGGCTCATAGCATGACCTAGTAAGAGACAGATGGATGGATAACATTATTAAATTATTGGAATTCTTATTCAGAACTCGTTCAGCCTGGCAAAAATGAAATACATGTAATGACACAGGCAGAACAGCCCTTGCTTACTTTTCTCATTGTTGGTAGGTTGCGTCTGCCCTGTATAAAAGATTACATATAATAATAAAAAAGCTTCACTCCTGGTTTACATGGCTTATGGTTATGAAAAGTCTCTCCCAGATAAATTGAGCTCTATATTTAGAGTGATTGTTTAGATATATCGTATGAGGCTTCAGTCCCTGTGCTCTCCATTACGTTTTATCCTTATGTTTCTCCAGACTAAAGGTAGCTAATGTATCTCTCTGCATGAAGAAGGTGATGCAGCCTGTATGGTGGTAGTGTGATGGGGCAATAGCCCTGTATTACAGGTGATCGATGCAGAGGAGTCTATCACGGTGCCATGCAGGTCATGTGACGTCTGCTTCCTTGACGCCTCAAGCCACCAACACTGACACCGACGCCCCTTTTCAAAGGAATTTCACCAGCGGCTGGATTACAGAAGGAGCCCTTTCTGGTTACAGCCAAAAAACATAAGACAAATCGTAGCCCGTAATAATGTATTAAGATATTATTTCATTAATTCTTTATTTAAATTGAAGGGTTTTACTTTTTGGATGAGGGTGTTAGTGAACTGAGGGCATGTTTATGTAGGACCTTTAGACCTCATAGCTTTTTCTGAAGTGGTTTCCAGGAAACACCAGCAGTGAGGCTCAGTAAGCTTTCGGCACAGCTGAAAAAAATGTATATTATTTCTCTCTCAAAGGAGAAATGAACAGCAAAACCAACAATAACCTATTAGTTCACTGTTGGTGTTTTGAGGCTGTTATTCAGCTCATTACATCTTAAATGCACGGTTTAAAATATGCCAGTGAATATGGCACCCGGTAACATTCAGGAAGACTCTTCAGGCATGATGTTTTCAGGGGCCTAAAACTTCAGCTTTCAACCTGAGACCAAAAGCCTTGGGGGGGGGCGGGGACTTAATTAACCAACAGATTGTAAATGACAGATCGCTGTCAGCCCAGATGCCAAGCCCCTGATAATTAATGATAATTAAGCTGTGTCATTCGCTAGAGGCCTGGGTTACAGTAATATAGAAAGAGAATTTGGCTGCCTTTGGATTCTGGGATTTCTGGAAATTCATACGGGCCAGTAAAGGCCTGGGTCATTTGGGTGAGAGCTAGAGCAGGCCCCTGCCTCAGATCCCTAATTCCCGGCAATGGCGGCACATTAGCACCAGGGTGCGCTGCCTAGCGCTGAGCCTTCATGCATACTCCTGATTGGAAATCAGATGGTACGCCATTGCCCACAGGAGCGTGAGCACTTTATCCGGGGAAGAGCAGGCCATGGTATTAGTGACGATTTGAGATGCCTGGTTGCGTGATACTGATGAGCGTCTTGAACGCAGCAGAGCAGATGATCGCCGGCCACAACAGGGTGCGGATGTGTTGAGCCACCCAGCGGTCTCACAGCGATGAAGAAATGGTGGAGGAGGCCATCAAAAACGAAATGTATGAAAAGCATGAGGCTGGTTTCCTGGCATGTCATTCAGTGTCATGGATAAAGGTGCCTTTGCAGATGGCACCATGCTTCACTGATCACTGAAGGCAACCTTGAGCAGAGCATCGAGACTAATTAAAGATCTGAGACAGCTGGGCCCTCACTCAATCCTCACATCTCTCGACATCTAACTACGAAGCAGCAGGGGGCGCCGCTGAGATGCTCGCACCCTCGCTGATAGGCCTCAGCCTGTGATGAATAACATGGTAAGGAGTCAGTGTGTGGTGAAAGGATCCGCATGGCTCTGCAGGAGACGAGCAGCTTCTTTCTGACAGTGGTTAGACCCTGAGGCACATGCAAGAACCATTGTATTTTTTTCCTTCCACACTTCCACACTTTGTCTTAAGTAAAGTTGCTCAGGAGTATGACAGAGGTTTTACATCATGATGCTCAGGTCCACAGCAACATGTGTCCACGCGACAACCTCCGCCACTGACTCACCATCTTATAATATTATGCTGTGTGAAACATCATCTTAATATGCAAATCCTGGCACCGCCGTCACTTCACACGGAGGACGTGGGAGGCCTCGGTGAATTTGATGTTCCTCAGGCTCTCCTCGCCTGCTGCATGGTGTGTCGCTGTGCATCCACAGCTATTACTGCTCCTGTATCTGTATATTGCTGAGCGCAAAAAGCTGAGCGTTAAGATCTCCTGCTCTCCTCTAGGCAAGGCCTCTCGTGTGTGGGCAGCTGAGCGAGCCAAAAGTATGGAGACACCTGCTTTTAATGCATTTGTTATGTTATTCACCTTATACTAAATGGCCTTCGGGCAATGAAGTAATACATATCGAACATTGCAATGTGCCAAGAGAAATATTTCTCTGATTTAAGACTTCTCAAAATAGCCCCCTTTTGCTTCAATGACAGCATGGCAGTAGTTGCAATGCTACTACTACAACTGAGACTAATAACACAGAGGCAGATGAAGGGCATGGTACAACCACAGACAAGGCTGTCACTTAACACTGCAAAAGTCATGGGTTCGAGGCTAGATGGCACATTCTCAACATACACATACAGCACTTTTACAAAATAATACTTTAAAACTGTTTTTCAACACTAATTGCATTAGAAGGATGTTCAGGTCACAATGTTATCGTGCTGACGTTGACAGAACCTTTGTTAAAATGTAAAATATGCAAATAACGTCCCATTAACGTTACAGTAAGAACATCCTCTGCTAACTTTAATAAGACCTTCACATAATGTTTGCTAAAGTTTTGTTCCCCGTTAGCTGAGTATGGGGGCCAGTCATCTGTCACAGTTTTCCATCTCTTAATCACAATCTAAATCTTTCTTATTCACTTTGTATAGAGAAGCACAAGGAATTTCTTTTGGTGTGGGTGGTATCATGACATTAAATTAAACATACTAAAACTAAACATCTAAAAGTAAAGATACAAGGACAAATAAGCTGAAGGGAAAAAATAAGTCTCTTTCGTTTTTCACAGGATAATATGGTGCTCACATAACCTCAGGATGTGCTTAGGGGCATTATTTTGGTGAAAGACAATTTTCAGAATATTTGTCCAGACTTTTGACTGGTACTGTATGCTGTGGCCCATTAAATTATACATCTTCCATAGGCGATTATCTAGTCAAAGATATAGGAAAGATCTAGATATTGAGGGGGGGGGGGTCAACTTGATTATTTACATGCAAAGGTCTATTTATTGGGGGAGTGAATAAAGCCTAATTAAATAGGGATGGGTCCATTCTTCCTTTGGCCCTTTATCCAGTACATATTCAGAGCTTATCCCAGCAGACACAAAGCAGGGGAAACCCAGAGTTACTGGGGGACATAGAGCCCATCCCAGGCAGACCAGGGCACAAGACTGGGGCAGACTGGACAGAATGGCATCCATCAGGGGCCCATATGGTACACATACACCCAGTCACACATTATGGCAATATGAGGAGACCAGTTAGAAGAGTGCACAGGCAGAGAGGGGGCAGCATTTCCACCCCCAGCACCGGAGATGTGAGGCAACTACGCTACCCACCGTGGTACCTGAGAAGGACACTGATTTGTAATATAATAAAATTATTTTTAAATTACCAGAGGCTTCAAACTGATGCATATTCATAACCAAGCACTGAATTAGTAAAAAGAAAATAGAATACAGGGTGAAAATGAAACAGCATTTTCAGATGAGTCGCTTAATTTGAATTTATGGTATGCAGTGGCGACACTGCCTGCTCTCTTCTAGACGAATTAAATCTTTTCAATTGAATAAAATGTTAAAAGGGGGACGCAAGGGCAGTGAAGCCTTTAGAGACTATGGTTGTCATGGTAATATGATGATACTGACATAACAAGGAAAAATGTACACTTTGCTGTTATGCTCTCAGAATTATTTCAACCTTATGAAGGTCACAGTTTCAGTTCTAATCTGCTCCTTACCTTAACTACAGGATGGATTATAATGAAGTTGTAACAATCTACACAGTTTGGATAAATAGGAAACGAAGTCTATCATGAAACGTAATGAGTGTGGCTCCTTTTTAGCTTTGATTTTTAGCTACTCTTATAGCGTAGGACTTCACAGAAGAAAAACGAATAGAAAAACCATTCTCAGTTATCGTCAGATGGCAATCTTGACAATTTACAGACAGTTCTTATTCTAAGGAGGCATCTCTTGGGACCCACCTTAACGCGAGAACATGACATCACAGACACCTGTGGGGCAGCCTGGCTGAATCTTGTTATCATAGATATAAGCAGAGTGAGAAATTTCATATCAGGCCACAGCCAAGGATGGAAAATCATGCCAAGCTGTAACTCTCATTTATGGCCAAACCTGAGCCAGATCAGACTCAATGTCGAGAACATTGAGTTTTATCTCTGTAAGATTTTCTCCTATACACTAAAAATATGATATTATGGATGAAGGACACCACAAGCCATCGACTTAACGACACATAATAACAATAATAATAATAATAATAATAATAATAATAATAATAATAATAATGATAATAATAATACTTTGTCCTGGCAGGACAAGGAACAGAAGCATGATACATGGCACAGGAGAAATCAGTAATTTTAATTTGGCACATATATGGGCTGAAGGACAGCAAAGATCAGGTGGGCAGTGGCAGATGACAGACAGGCGGTGGCCCCGCCCCCAACACGGAGATATGGGCAGCCAGGTGGGGAGCTGGGGAATGTAGGGAGTAGGATTGAAGACCAATGGATGTCTCGTAATTCTCTGCATCTCTCTTCCTGGCCATGTGACGGCAGCTTCACTGAGGCGATCCAGCCATCTGCCGGAGCAGCCAATTTCACAGGCTAAATGGCCGATAATGAACATATGTGCATAGCTGACAAATGAGGAGAATTCAAACGACAAAATGAGAGGCTCATTCTGCCTGCTATTGTAATAGAAATGAATCTCTAAACCAGACTGGGAGTATCTAATACTGGTGGCACATAAGGGATGTTTAGAAGCCAGGTATTGTATGTATATAGTTATCGAGCCCTAGAATTCAATTTTCTCTTCATTGTTGTGTTTATCGGTACAGCTCTCTCCAGATGGGTTTCTGACACGCTGGTCTTCATCAGTCAATTTCAAGCCTTCATTTCTCATGTTTGAAACAAAAATCAGGAGTTAGATTGACAGGGGAAAGCAGAGAAATGAAAACGGAGTGTGAACAACGAGCCAAACAGGAAGTGCTGGGAAGCCCCAAGAGCGTGCGTTTAAAATTCAGAGCTCAGCCCTGTTACGCTAAATGGCTGCACAAAACCCGCGATGACTGGGCAGACTGACGTCCTGCCTCTCCATCGGAGGTCGCAGTGAATTCAATTTCCACCAGATAAATACATCCTGGCCACTTTGCTCGCATAAAGCGTGTTACTGCACAGTGTGGCTGAGCTCCATGTCTAAATTGCCTTCGGTGTGTTTTGGCAGCGACGGCGGGAACTATTATGGTATGGAGATGAGCGGGCCGCAGACACGGAGGCTCACCGCAGAATTGAGATGAGATCAGAGCATCACTGAGGCCGGCGCTGGCAGGAAGTGAAGCGGATGCTTCAGGTTAGCGTCTCGCATCGGCAGGGAAATGCCAGCCAGATGACTGGGGCATTCAGACGTCCAGCTCACCATTCTGAGACTTCATCAACTTGACACTGATGGGTGTAAAACTGCTCCGTACTCTACTGGTTAATCACCTTAAAAACAGCCAATGAGCATGACATTTAACACCGTGACTGGAAAGGTTATACCGTGAGCGATGCGTCGGCACGCAGTAGGGATTAGTCTCTGACTTTAACAGATGAACCCCTCATCTTTATGTAAAACATTTATACAGCCTGTGTAATGCTGACACTGTCCCAGGCGGCTGTGCACAGATGTTCGGCTTATAAAAAAGCAAATTTCACATTCTTGTTATTTGTGGAAAACAAGATAGAAGCATGTATTTTAGAAAGTGCACGAATATATAAAACATCCATCGACTTCCTAGCTGCTTAACTTGTCATAGATTGGGGGGGGTCCATGGGATGGAGCTTATCTCTGGCAGTATGGGTACACGAAAACTCTTATTTATAATTCATAAATGAATGAAATGAACAGTAGCAATATGCTTAATAATAACTCATTTATTAATAAAGTACAAATCATGAACAAGTAGAATTGCTGAGATAGAAATGCATCATGATTCATTAATGATGAACAAGTATGAGATAAGTATTGATAGTTTGTTATTCATTACTTGTTCCTTCAGTAGTTCACAGATATAGAAACAAATAGAACCTGCTTGAGATAAAAACATCATGATTCATTAATGATGAACGAATATGAGGTCAGAATGTAACTAAGACTTAGTTTCTGGCTAATTAATTCATGAATAATAGCATAATACTGCATTATTTGTGCCCCCTCAAGTAAAGTTTTACTGAGATGAAGAATACTGTGGGTAATGATAAATCCATACTATGACTGGAATAATCAGCACAGTTGTAAATATAAATGTCTGATGTATAGACTAAATTAAATTCAGTTGCTATGAAGGAAATACTTGTATTCACTCAATGCCACTCTATTACAGTTAATATGGCCAAAATGATTACTTTGGTCATGTATGATGTCATGTTCAATGAATACGAAGCACTGCTTCCATAACAGGAATCCCCACGTTAACTGCCAGGCTTGCTGCTGGTCTGGGGAAGCTCTGCTCCATGAACTCCTGGGAGCCCTGGGTGTCATAATCAGAAGTCATTCAGGCCTTCCATGCTTGAGCTGGAGCTGACCTGGGTTGTGCAGCAGGACAATGATCCATGGCGCAGCTGAAGGTCTGAAGAACTGCGGTAAGAGTCCTTCAAGTGCGAAGCACTGACCCAAACCCCCAGCGATGTGTGAGTGCGTGTAACTGGAAGTCTGTGGTGGTTCACCCCCAGATGTCTGTACCAAGGTGAAGACCAGCAAAGCTCCACAGCTAAAGCTAAAGGTGTCAGTCAGGGCCACGGCAATGCTGTGCAGCATATGTCAGCAACCCCAGGTGTGACAATCACAAGCTGCT
The DNA here is from genome assembly GCA_019775915.2 of Cyphomyrus plagiostoma. NCBI lineage: Eukaryota > Metazoa > Chordata > Actinopteri > Osteoglossiformes > Mormyridae > Cyphomyrus > Cyphomyrus plagiostoma. Next base: position 3,743,949 of record JABFEA020000029.1, read on the forward strand.
GTACTACTCAATACTAAAAATAACTCCAAAAATTACAATAATGTTAAAAAATGGTCAATTAATTCTATTTTTCGATTTGAAAATGTTAATTTATAAATTTGCTATGAATACTGTCCTTTTCTCTGTCCAGTTTGTTGTTGTGTCGCGACCCATGCCAGGCCCTTTGCCCCTGTGCTTCGCAAACCAGTGCTTCCACATCCATTAACCCTTTTTCTATGCCTCAGTCTCTGACCAGCCCGCTGAAAACACGACCTTGAGACCCACCCCATCTGTGACAGGTGACAGAGATGCAACTTATAGCTCAGGACCAACAGAGAGGCCTAGTACCCCCACCCTCTGCTATGAACCACTGTGGCGTTACCACAACATCTGCTGTGTGCATTATTAATACTCTCCAGTTTCCCAAGGAGGTCAGGAGTCCATGTTAAACAGGGAGCCACCTCAGCCATGTGCCTGTAGGCGGAACCAAGTCTCCATAGCACTTAAACTCCTCAAACTTCCAGTTAGAGTGTCCATTACAACCACAGCATATTAAGTATTTGGCAACTGAACAGACAAATACTGTATGGTAAACATTTGAAGAAAATCCATTTACTAAATAGAAATCAGTGCAAAGCACATAGAATTCAGTTGAAAACAACCTTAAGAACTTGTGAGGTTGGGGGACAAAATGGCTATAAACTAAGGTTGTTTTTAGCTTTTTCCTGTGTTAGTTCTACAATATTTTACGTAATTCAGTCCCTGTCATCACATGTCGTTAAAAGCAATGCCTTTACCCCTAATCCCCTGGTGCAGAATTTTCCTTGAAGATCATGAGACCATATGCTGTCCTTGTGTCCTTGTGGCAGATTTCCATGGGCAACATAAGGGAACAAGGGAGATCATATCAGGTTAGGGCATCAGGTGCCAGGATGCTGACATCACTATCAGTTGGTGTTTAACAAACATAATTTAAAAATCACTTCCACGGTATGAAGTTCTGGGGGCCCCTGCACTGCTGGGGGAGGAGGACACAGAAAATGGGTGCCGGGGACAGAAAGGAATGGACTCTTTTGAAGCCCAAGACTAGGACTGCGCCCCCTCTTTCAGATTGGCGATAGGAACCGGGGGGATGAAACATAGGAGGGCGGAGGAGAAAAATGAGCACCATTGATCCCAAGAGGGCCAGAGAGCCAGCTGCTGCCTGGGACCGGAAGCAGCGCCAAAGGCCCAGATGAAAAGAACTTCTTCCCCAAGGGAACCGGGCCGTGAATTCTGCACCCTTTGAGCTCAGGGTGTGAGGTTCTGCTCAAGGGTAGAAGATTTGCAGATGCTGGGTGCCAGGGGACGGGGGATGAGGTGGGGTTAAATGTAAGGATGCTTATGCAAAATATTACTGGTTCATGTTCCAAAAGAAGCCATACCATTGCTGTTTTGAGAATTTCAGAATATATAGACAGGTACAATTGTACTTTTCTTTGGATGAAAACTTGTACTCTACCCCAACAATACGGTAGAGTAATGATGAGGAGAATCTAAAACACTCCACACTCGAGTGTGAGTGTGACTCACCAATGGATAAGACTATGCTCTTAATTTACATCACTGCTTTGGCATCACAGCATCAATGCTGTGAAGGGATCAGTTGGGCTGTGGACCTGGGTATTCTACTGTCATGTGCTTTAACTGTGCAAACAACCTATTAAACAAAAAACTGAATATAAACAAAATACAGTATGTCCAAGAGGAGGACATAATTGCCGAAAAACTTTACAATATATAAATATTAAAAACCTGATAGGGAGTAAGGTTACCCATTGCCTTCAAAACATCCTAAATCCTTCTTGGAATGTACATGAAATACATGTAGTGGGAAATTGGACTGTTCTTCATGATAAAAAAAAAAAGGTTCATTGCAGTACGGTTCAGGCACAGCTTGGTTCTTGGTGGCGGTGGAAACGCACCATATGAGGAAACAGTATTTGCACTGCAGGATGCACAAGATCCAGTAAAACAGCCAGAGTGATCATCGTACCACAAGGTGGCTGCCCGTATCAACAGACGTTGTGGGCTGAATCACCCTTTGGCTTTCTCCAAGCATAAACACATGCAGACGCAGAAAAAAATTGTGAAGGATGATATTTCAGACCATATTAACTTATTTCTATTGCTTGGTCCAGGTTGACGTTACACTAGTGGCCAAAATTGTGGAAACAATTTTTAGAGACTGCAGAACTTTATTCCGGTTACTTATTTAATCATCCAGTGTATTATATTTGTAAACATTCTTTGATTATTGATAAATATTACCACCAATATTCATGTAGTAATTCTGAAAGCATAATGCCAAAAATGCTAGGCGTTGCCACAATTTTGGCCACTAGTGTAAATGTGGTCTTGGATACAATCGTCTTCTGAAAGGCAACCCTGCAGTTCTGCAAAGCTCACAATGTACAGCCTTTTTTGGAGATTAGGCCACAAGGAGCATTTCTGTGGTCATTTCTGAGGCCAAATTTTAGTGGTGGTTAGCAACATCCTGCTAATCTCTCCCTCTCTATGAGATTCAGCAGGGCTCCTCTCTGTTGATGCACTTTCACTATATCTAGCAAATGCTACTGTGATTTTTCAGCCTCCCCGCAATAAAATATTTCAGTATTTCAAATATTTCAAGAGATGACATGCAGGGAGATATATAAAGCAACTTATTTATTCCACCAGCATAATCAGAAAAGCTAATATATACAGTTAATACCAATATACTTAGCATGTCAACAACTGACACTGGTAGAATAATGGCGCTACTAATACATCCCATAATTATAGGCTTTGCCACGTGGATGAGACAGTTTTGACATGTATAAATCCTGAAGAGTGTCAAGTCCGTCTCAGACTGTGTGTTTGGTAGCAGGATCCCGGCCCCCAAAATCTGTGCCCCCGTTGCAGCCTGCCTGCAGCACTTCAGCAGCCAGCCAGGTGGTCGGCCGTCTTTGGTGGCAGGCTGGAATCCCCCAATGAGAGCGAGTCGACTTGCCAAAATCGGAACAGTTTGGCCAGTGGCTCTGATTTATAGCTCATCTGTTATAAGTTGTGCATGTAATGACTGTAAACACCAGAAAGCTGGTGCCTCATGTCAGTCGAGCACAGATGTTTCTCTCCAGCGGACCGGCTCAGAAGACGAGATTTATGTCTGGCAAAACAATAAAGAGAAACAATCCGACCAAAGGTGAATGCAAATCCAAACACATGCTGTACCGTCTGCATCCGAATGAGGGTTATGCCACAGAGAGCAGGATGCCTTGTGGGACAGATGCAAAAGACATGCTCAATAAAGAGTCGTTTTACAGAGAAACCTTGTCGGCTTGATTGAGCTGGTTCTGGGATGCATTCTCATTTGCAGTATTAGCCATACTGTAGCTGCAGTAGCCTTGCTGTCCCAGCAGCTTTTCTTCTCCAATAGTAAGCTTTGTGTGCCACGCTGATCTGTATTTTGCAGACCTGCCTGAAATCCTGCCAGTTGTGATAAAATGTGGTTTATAACTGAAAGAAAAGAAAGAAAAAGCTTGAACAATACAAACCAAACAGTAGGGTTCCTGCACCCATGTCTCCTGCCTAACAGGGGGTGGCCTGTAGGCCCGTAAACTGTATTCCAAACAACTAGTGGATGCGGGACCAAGATGTTTCATTGGTTGCTGCCACCTTCTCTAGTTGCGTGGACCCACCTCCTCTACGCTCTGATTGGCTATCGATCTGAACCAATCGTTTTTCCTTCTGCCCTCACAACTTTTTATGTTAGTAAAACTGCTATGAACCATATTGGTGGGAGTCAGACGAAGGTGAATACAAAATTGAATCAGGCAAAAAGCATAGACCCAGGCAGGGAATTCATTTATGAGTGTTCAACCCCTACCCAACAGAAACAAAACTTATATTATAGTTATATTATATTATTAATATTATGTTATATTAATAAACAACCCATTTAGACAGGCAGAACCAATCAGGAGGAAAACCCAGTGTCATATGACTCTCATTCTCACTGTGGCCACACCCACTCATCTCACACTGAGCTTCATATGAAGGGTCCTAAATAATGGCTTCATAATTATTCCATAAGCTTCTTACCACATTATCATTCCATAAAAACAGCCATTAATGAGTCACATCTTATGGAACTTTTCAGCAAGAATGTTTTAGCTTCATCTGTATTCATTTTTCTGTCAGGATTCCACCCTCTACAATTCATGGAACATTTTTTAGGATCTTATGCATTTGAGGCGGGATATTAAAACCCGCCAACGAGGCTAATGACCGAGGACTGGCAGCTGGTGGCAGAACCACGGCAGTGACATTGTTCCTGCCTGGCGTCTGCCAGCGACAGTGGCGGAATGAATCAGTAATTGCCAATGTCAGTCGGCGAGATTAAAATATTCACCTTTTACGAGCAAATGGCATTTCATTTACTGCAGCGCTCTGATGGGTATAATCAGCTCATGATATGCCACAGAGGGGAGATTGCAGGCCTTGCCGACCTGAGAGGCATGTGAGGTAATAAATGTATTCCCATGCATCAGTTCCATCCCCCCTCAGATACATTATCACATTTCATACCCATAATCCTCCAATATATTTCCTGCAAGCAGTAGAGAGAGGGGTGTTTTTATTCAAGGTGTTATCAATGCGTCAGGTAGTCTGACATTGAGCCTTTTGGTGTTTTCTAAGACTGAGAAATGTGTTTTAAAATGGCTGCAGTTCCACACGGGATGGAAAGAATAAAAGGATGTTAAGAGGATGCATAATTGTGAAGATTTGTAGAGTGACAGTGCGGCCACTCGCAGCCCAGTCAGGGTCAGTGCCTGTCCTTCCCTGCCCTTCACGGTCCTTCCACGCTTGGCCAGCAGGTGTCGCTGGCCATCCTGTTCCCTCCTCTGCCTTCTTGCTAGTCCCTAATGCATTTGCCATGTTTCCTGGCTCACTGCATAGCATAGTGGGTTGCGTGCATGACGCAGACTGTTAATCCTATGGTCAGGGATTCTTGTCTGTTATTTTGTATTTATTGGTTTTTCTGTTTCCCCAGTTTTTATTACTTTCTATTTGTTTCTTGGTTATTGGTTTGCCCTACTTGTGTTCTGGTTTTTGTACCTTTTTGTTCCACGTTGATTTGCTTTTGCATTGTAGTACTAGTGTGAGGTTTGTCTCCTAGTTTTGATGTCTGATAAGTGCTCAAGTTCTGTTCATTAGCCCCACCTGTTGCTTGTTGTCCTGTGATTGGTGGTTTGGGTATTGTCACCTGTCCTGCGTCATGTCTTTTTTGCCTTGTGTGTATTTCAGTACCTGCTCCTGATCTGCTCTCCAGTCAGTCATTGTATGTTGGGCTGTGAAGATTATTCTGTGTTGCTTTGTCCATCTGCTGTGTCCTACCCCTGTCCTTTATTATTCGATGGTGTTTTTAAGTCGGTTCTTGTTTTCTTTATTTGCCTTTTACCCCCGTGGTCCCTTTTATTTTGTGCCTTCCCCAGTGTGTTCAGCTTTTTAAATAAATCTTCTTTTCCAGCCCGCACCATGTGCCAAGTCCATAATAGGACCCACAACCAAAGTGGTGGGCATCTGACATCACGGGGGCTCTCTGTGGAGAACTGGGCCTTGCAGGGCTGCCCAGAGCCAGCACGATGGCCAAGGTATCAGGGTCATCTGACGCTGGTGCAACACTGTGCGTAATCATAGTATGTTTCCGAAGGTCCGGCTTGGGGCTGAAAACAGGAAGTCGGGGCGATGCGAAGCATAACCTTGCTTAAGGCGAGGATGAGCCACTCGCGCTAATGAAATGGAACACCGTGAGTCACTGGCCGACGCGTGACATCACATGGGGGTGATCTCGCCTCAGTGACTCTGATGTGTGTCAGCCGATGGAGCGTGAAAGTATCAGAGCTGCTAAGAGAAACATCACAGCTCCCACACAAACCAGCATTCCTACAGGAGCCAGAGGTCAGAATGGGGCCGGAACGTACCGTCGTCGTCCTTTGCCAGACAATCAGACTGACGTCGTTCCCTGAGAGCTTGCAGGCGCAAAGGGAGGCTCTCTGTTTTCAGGATGCTTCTGGAAAAATGGGTGTGAGACGTGACTGTGCCACCCATATCCAAGCCGCCGGGGGCAGAGCGGGTGCGCGGGGCAGAGCGGGGGCAGCAGGCTTCTCTGTCTGTGAGATTCAGCAGAACTCCATGCTCGCTCACCTCCCTGGCTGGCAGGTGTCTGCTTCCTTGCTCGTTACGTTGTGGCCTGGGGTGCAGCTCGCAGGGCTGCCATGAGTAGAGCAAAATTAATGCTAAATATGCGACTGTTTGGCAGGGATGCAAAAAAAAAAAACAACACGCCGTGCCTTATTTCACAGAGTCTCTCTGCTGCATCAATCAGGAGCAATGACAACAGAGGATCGTGGCTGGAACCTATGATAGCAGGCATCCAGAATGTTCTTCTTCCTTCCCACCACTAAACCCATTAAGGGGGTGGGTAAAACCTGCCGGCTATAATGTAGCAGGTAGAAGGCAGGTTGAAAGAGGTCTTTAGATAAAATTTATGTTTTAATCTGAGCAAGGTGTCTCGAGCGTGACATTGACAGATCCATCGCACATCTTCATCGCATTTTAGGAAATGTCAGGGGGCAGGAGGGAGGAGTTATTTAGTCGATTTTCATCCGGAGATAATGAAATCAGCGATTATCTGCAACAGGCCGTAATTCCTTTCAAACCCGTAACAAATGAAAAAAGGTTAATAAATCAGTCAAGAGAGAATAGACCAAAAGAGCAAAACTGCGGCACACAGACAGGAAGTGGGAAGTATAGGCAGAAGTCAGTATATCAAATATACCTCTTTTATGCCAGTCTGAACCTTAAGCTTCTAGTTTAACTTGTACACATCTGGGTAGTCCCTAAAAGCTTAGCTAGTATGCACACACAACCAAACACATGTTCACATGTCAAGTTCGATATGAAGATTCACACCACCGATCTGTTATAGGGCTAAATGAAAAGGAAGACAACTCAGCTTCAATTCTGTCGCAGTGCTTATACCCATCAAACTGGCATGTTGACAAGGATCTAAAGGTAAACAAGGATAAATATCTAAGTATCTTAATTTAAAGTTAGTGAGGTAGGAAAGATACTTGAGGACAAACAGAATTGCTTCGCAAAAAAAGACCAGATTAGCTGTCGTCTTTCATTAGGACCGAAAAAGAAACAGACAAGAAAAAAAATGCTTTTTTAGGGCGTTTGATCTGGGCATTCTTCGGATTACTAAAAGATTTTAGGCATTCCTGACAGTTCCACCTATATTAAGTCCATCCAGAATCCATACCTGCAAATCCAGTGGGGTAAAATTACATGCAAGTGACATGCTGTCTTTCAGGCTACAGTTGATGTCAAGAGCATTTAATATTCTAACAGTGACAAATGATTTTGTGACAGATAGAGATTTCACACAATACCAAATGATGCATATTGTAGAAAATAGTCTGAAGGTCAGTTCATGATATCTCCCTCATGTATTGCTTCCGTAGCCAGGAGATTTTGTTACCCATTATGGCAAGATCCTTCATATGACTAACCTTCAGTATTAACGAGTGCTTCTGTGCATCATGGGGAGACTTTCTATTTTTTTTTTTTTTAGAAAGCTGGAAGTCTTGTGCTCCACTCCTTCTGCAAGGAATCAACAGTTGAACTTATTAAAGAGGGCCATCTTACCCTTGTCAAGATGATGAATTCATCCCTTGCAATCCCTGTTACATTGATGCTGGCCCGATAATGTAGCCTTCCAGTGTTACTCTCTGCAGACAGAAAATACATTTTGCAGTCGCGTTTTCTTACAATCTGTAGATCTCCCGCGTGGCTTGCTAAGTGACTTTTGGTAAGACAGTCAAAATGTGTTTACATCTACAATAGAGTTATAGAGTGAATGAATCCACACCATGACGCTATAGCTGCTCATGTTTGTGTTTAAGCAGAAACAAAGGGACCTGGGAGTCACAATATCATATTTATGTTTCTCCGAACAATGAAAAAAACAAACAGTCCAGCTTGAACAACGAGCAGCAACATTTTAAAACCCATCTTGATTTCCAGCCTCCGAACACTAGAGGTCACCACTCACAAAGATGCAGCGAATCAGATTAGCAGCATCATGCCACGCCTCTTGGCCCTTCATGGTTGACGATGGGCGGCGGTGTCCACTCCAGCCTTCACACCCAACACAGCCCAGCAAAGACGATTACAGGACGTTCACCTGAAATCAGATCGGTCTGATGTGCATAGAGCTTCCTGAGGTTCAGACGAAAGTGAGAACTCTGAGTGAGTTGATGTAACGCTATTTTGTTTCTATGGCGGCTCCTCGATGGCCCTCCGCCTGTCAGTCCCTCTCCTCACAGCACCTGCACGCAGACGCACGCAGACGCACGCAGACGCACGCAGAGCGCCTCTTCCGGCGGCTCAGCCAGCTCCTCAGCAGCGGCGTCAAAGTCTCTGCCGTAGGCGAGTGCCACAGCGCTCCCGTTCACTCCCGGCGGGCGGTACCCCGGCCTTGAAGGTGGCACGAGTTCACCTGGGACAGCGGAGCCGTGTGGCGGTGCCCCCTCCCCCCCTCGCCCGTCTGTTGTGCCTCCCTCCGGAGCACCCCCACCGCGAGCACGCCGAGCCGCGTGCATCTGCCTCACGCTCCGCATCATTGGCTCCCGCTGCCTGCCGGCGGGGGTTAGTACGGCCAAACACTGGGCCTGGGGACATGTTTCCTCCACCCTGCTGCACATGCTGCTAATCTTCACATTTCAACGGTCCCCCTTAAATCCTGACCATGTAATCTCATCCATCCATCTTCTCTAAAGCTCATACAGTACAGGGGCACTGTCTGATCCTGGAAGATGTCCCGGGAAGCACAGGTGATGAGCCAGGGGACACCTTTGACGGGCTGCCAGGTCATCGCAGGGCACAAACTTGTGCTAAGACACGCTATGGGAGAATTAGAGACACTAATTCAGCCAACAATATGTTTATGGACTGGGGATTCTTAAGGGAGCACCTAGAGGAAACATACACAAACACAAGCAAGGAATATGAAAAAAGGCAATGCTTTACATTAGCTGCACCTTCATAATGCATTCATAGAACATCCATAATCAGCAGGTAAGTTTACTTTAACATGTTTTAAAGCATTGCATTCATAATAGTGTCAATGAACAAGACATGATAGCAGTAATATACTTGAATAACAAACATTATAATTGTATGATGTGATATTTGCTGTTAATTTATATTAAAGCTGTTAATGTATGTTAGGATGCTAAGGTGTATTTGCCTTACTTATACATACCTTACATGCTATTTATGAATGTCCTTTGAATGCATTATGAAGGCACACTGAATGTTCTATGAGTGAATAATGAATGCACTATAAAGTTGCAGCTATATACATGGAAAAATAATCTTACTTCCTCACTTTTCTGAGTTAATTGGATATCTTGGGGAAAAAGGAAAGTTCCCTATAAGGGCTCTCTGATCACATGCAATGGGAAACAGGCCCATTAAACTGTGAACTTTGTCCACTTTTGGAAACAACGATATGGAAAAATCTGACTGTTTTTTCTCAATAATACTTTCATGTGTATGTGGGTATAGTGTCATTTATTTCTAATAAGAATCGCTAGGCTGTCTTCACAAAGCTTGTTGTATGTTCTTGGATCTCCCATGGGTGATCTGTAATTGTCATTTTGAAAATGCACGGATGATTAGAGGTAATGGATTATCTTTTAAGGGATGATCTGTTTCAGTTTAAAAATGTATGTGATTTAGGCCTGCTCTACCTTTTCAGAGGCCCCAGGCAAAGCTTTGCTTGGGAGGCCCTCCCACCAAGAAAACTGATAATCATTTCACTTCCTTCACAACCCAGGTAATTTTGGAGCCCTAGGTAACTCCCGATTCTGCCTATTGCTAGAGCTGGCTCCAGTGGGGGTGCACGGATCATAGGTATGGCCTTTCAGAGACTTTATACGGTGTGAGACTCACTGGGTAATGTTTACTAATATTAGTTTGGAGGACCAGAGCCAAGCACCCAAGCAACCTTGTTCACGAGAAGATCTCATCGGAGATGACGGCAGGGAGAAATGTGTTTGTTGCATAATGTCTCTGGCACGAAGCAGCGCCTTTGGAATCAGCCGCGAGGGACTAACCATAATGATGTCAGCGATTCCAGCTCCCATCTGCGTCAGTCGGAACCTGAACCATGACATGCACCAGTAAATCAGCCTGGAAGCCCCCCCCCCAGAGGAGGTGTGGGGCCAGAATTTTTCTATAAAGCATTTCTCCCAGAAAGTGTTAAAGTGGTTCCCCCGGGGGGGCGCCCTCCAGTGTTCAGCAACTATAATTAAGGTCACCTGGAGCTGATGGTTTAAAATTAACTAATAATGCCCCCCCGACTCCCACCCCCCTGTGCCATAGGCTGTCCCAATCCTCCGTCTCCCCCGCCAAAGCCAAGTCTCCCTACCGCCTCAGAATGTGTCTGGGCCTTGTTCATTGCTTGTTCTCCCTTTTACACTGTTCCCTACACGTGATAATGGACCCTCCTTATTTGAAGGAGTATGACAAGGCATTCATTTCAAATGAGGTTATAATCCCCCACTCCTGCAGCTACATCAGGTGCCCAGATTGTTTGTGGTATCATTTCCCATGGTGTGCATTGGAGAGGCAGCTACTGGACCTAAAGGCAACTCACACAACCTCTTATACCTTGGTGGAAAAAAGAGTAGAGTCTTTAACTCTTGAAAGCAAATGTTAGTGAGCATTCTCTGGGAGTTGGGGGTAGGCCAGGTCTGGCTGGCTGCGGATTAATTACCGCAGGCACACATCTAAACTAAGTCACAGCACGATCAAACAAAAACCTGACATTTACATTAATAGTCCAGAGGTGCCATGGCTTTCTCTGGCTAATCTGATTGCTTGGCAGGTTAGATAAATATATTCGGAGCGAGTGGGGGTGGATCTGGATGAAACGTTTATCTCTTGTAACTTCCATCCTTGCCAACGCAGAGGGGGAGTTCACATGGAACTCTTGGTAAAAAGGGCCAAATTAGTTTATTTATAAAGATCACTGTCTACCGTCTGACAATTTTAATTGCAGATTTGGTTTACAAGATCCACCAAACATCGGCAATTTTTACTGGTATCTGTCTGTGACGCAGTACAAGGCAGCCTTGCATTTAAATCACATTTTAAATATCTTTGTTTTCATTTTGAGAGGAGTAGGGATAAAAAAAAGTTAGTCCAACCATGCATATTTCAGTGGCTTATCATGTACAGGGCTGGACCATATCCCAGGAAACATCCTGCTTGAGATGCCAGTGCAAGGCAAGAAATAACAACAAAAAAAATCACCAAATTTCTATATATAAAAGATTGATAGAGTTTTTTATGCTTTGTTCCCCTATATGTAAGTTGATGTAATTGTTGCAGAAGTAAAAACACTTGTGCTTTTTACTTCCAAATCTGGCTTTCAGGCTGTCCCCACACACACCTTTTGGTCATTCTCACGCTTGGAAAACCTAAATCCATCAGCCAGTCATTGCCTCAAAGCTCACTGACTCTACTGCTCCAAGGGAGAGAGCGATGGTGGCAAAAAAACACCAGTCTACATCGCGGTTTCAGTATAGGCAATAATGAATTTTTCTAGAGTTAGTTTTCTGTGCAACAACAGTGAAACAAACAAAAATGCTTTCAGCACTATTTGGTGGTGCCCTTGGGAAATGTACGGTGCTGGCAAAGTAAAACTTGTGATGCCTGTCACTGTAATGCAGTGCGGGGCCAGGTCATGTTATTGTAGACAGCGGATTGTGGCATCCGTTACTTCCATGGAGAACAATCCTTTCTCTGCTTCAGAATCAAAGCACTAACTTGAACTAAGCCTGAATTGTACATGAGCTCTTAACATACCTATTACACTTTTATCTACCAGGTGTGGAAAGTAACACAGTCTCAAACCTAGGTGTGCGGTCTGGGAAGTCGGGCTGTACCTTCATTTTAATAGTAAGTCATGTTTAGTAATATCCACAAAGCCAAGCCATGCAAGTATAGTGCGGCAGAATGAATTCTGCACAAATATCATGGAAATCTCTACGAATCCTTCTGGAAGGTGGGCAGGGCTGCGTTGCTGAGAGCCTCATGCAAATAAGCCTGTTTGAGAAAGACTCTCCTATTTCATGAGCTCTTACCTCCCTCTAGTGGCAGACCATGGTCCGCTCGGTGCATCTATATACGAGATTTAAATTCACCCAGTAGTCTTGATAACCTCATCCTGGCCTTTTAGCACACAGGCTATAATTGGGTTCCTAGCCACTGCAACGTTTCAGAAAATCCATTAGCGCCACGATTTTAAAACGCCTGTTATCTACACACAATGACTTACGCCAGTACAATCATTAATGAGGAGAGCACAACCAGATGAAAAATGGCAGGTTTTTTATTAATGGTGTGAGCAGAAATCGCATTAGTAAACTCAAGATAAACAAAAACAAGCACGATGACAATAACAGAGTGCTTTCCCTCAGTGGTTTATGATCTTTCATAAAAGTACTTAGTACAAATAGCAGCAGCAGGCTGTCGGGTCTCCACCAGGCAGAGAATTGACGACATGAACCCCATGGTTCGTACGTTCTTGGAACTCGCGGATCAGGCCCAGAAGCTCGGGACTGGGACCGGGATTTGGGTCAAGAAGCACCAGCTTCTTCAGGTACCGCAATCTTGCCAGGCCCAGGAAGTCCATCTCTGTTATATTCAGGTCCCTGGGTGCAGAGAGAGACTCAGCAGCTACCCCGACATACTCTTTTATGTCTCTGCCTGTCATTCTACAGCTATCAGCGACACACTACTTAAGCCATGTGACAGTCTGGCATAACACCGTCTCGTAAACTCTGAACCTAAATTCACCCTGCAATACTGCACAGGATAAGCAGGTACAAGATAGGATAGATAGAATAGGAAGACAGAATGAATTGAAATGATGGATGAACCTATATTCATTTATAATCAATCAAATAAAATGACCACTGTCAAAAATTATGCTGTCTAACCTATTCAAGGAAAAATAATAGTGCAAATTATTAGGCTCTGTGGTTTCCATTGCTGGTTTTCTATATACTAACCAGTTTTCTTAAACCACGATGCATTGCTCTTAATAAATAAATCAGCGATTAGCCTAAAATCAGTCACTACAGGATCCTTCCAATAGACCACGAAGCCAAAATTGATCCTTAATGCCCATGAGTATTTGCTCTTGCTGCAGGCCACCTCTTATTTTGCCGTCCAAAGCGGTTGCAGTACGAGTTCTTCATCATGACTCTGTGAGAGGATTGGGAAGGAAAGCAAATAATAAGGGGGATCTCACCGCAGACTGAGAGTGCGCAGCTGACAGAAGAGCTGAGGCAGCTCCCGCAGGCAGGCATGACCATCGGTGCTCCACAGGTCCGTGTGTAGATGCTGCAGCCCAGGAGCCCGCCTGGCCACCACCTGCATGTCACGCAGACTCAGGAACACCAGCGGCAGGGAGAGGCTCGTCAGCGTCCTGGGTATCACACGCGCATACACATTGAGGGGATAGCCTCCTGTGAAGACACACCAGCCCAGAGCATTTCTAACCAGGTTCTTAAATAGCATTTTCAAAGCCTGCATTGCATGATTGATTCCATTTGATATTATAGGATTCAAATCTGACTCTGAACCTAAAAACTCCTAGCACTTCAGAAGTGAAGTCAATGGCAAAATTAACCATGTTGTTTCTCAAAAACTACACTTAATGGCACGATGCGTTTTCAGAGAGCATGCATCCCTAGGCCTGGATTCATTTGGCGTTTTTCCAAAAGACTAATCCAAGTATAGATCCTTTATAGTTTTAATAAAAATGAGAAAAAACAAACACAAGGGCTTCACAAATCATCTCAAAACATTATGGATGGGTTGACTTGAGTTTGACATTTACACTGTTATTTACTTGTGACTGTAAGCTCAGCAAGACAGGGGAGTTTGCTCAGCCAGAATTTCAGGTGACACCGGTCTGATTCCACAGCCCTGTCTCTATATTCAATGGTCAGACTCTGCAGACACTGCAGACCATCTAAGCCGGTGGGAGGCAGGATGGGATCCATGTAGCTCAGAAGCTCGAGCTTGGAAAGTCCAAATTCAGCACCACATGGCTCGCCTGTTACTGCCACACGGGAAAAAGACATTAAATCAAATCAAAGGCTTGTTACAATTACTCGAAAGACCTGTCTGTTGTACATCTGGGAAGGGCTCATTATCTGAACTGCTTCAAAAATTCAAGATAGAGGAATGGATGTCACTTACATAAGAAAAAAAAAAACACACATTTAAATAATAATGGATAATAGAACAATTTTCCTCACCATTGGGGTCCCGATTCACTTTGGGCAATATAAAATAGTCGTCTGGGAGAGTTCCATATAACACTCCCATTTTTAAAGACAAGTGCTTCAGGTGAGGCAGGGATGACAACATAGTGTGGAAGGCTTTCTTGGGTATAGGTTTATCACTCTCATGATATAACAAAGTGGTGAGGTTAGAGAGCTTTGACACGGCGCCAATCAGATCTGCTCCAGGAGCCCCGCTGAGCTCACATAAACAGAGATTGGTTAAATGGTCCAGTGAAGCCAGAACACCGGCCAGTCCTGGTGGGCACTGAAAACTGCGGATCGCCAGTCGTCTCAAGTCCTTAAAACGCTCAATGGTGCACAGCGTCTTCGGGTCCGAGCACTGCACTATGGTAAGCGATGTCAAAAAAGGGAGCGCCGTCGCAAGCCGCTCCCACTCCTTCACGCCGGCCTTATGCACCACCACCGAGGTAGTCCTCCTCCGACGCAGAGTGGCCCAGAACTGCGAATTATACGAACGGATATTCTTCAGGACTACCGTGTGTTTCCTCCAGAGAGCCGGGTGGTCTATCAGCACCTTGAAGAACTTGCAAGTGCTCCTAATGTTTCCTTTCTCGTGGGGCTGGAGAAATCGGAACACGTGGAACCATACCTCCTGAGGGAGCTGAAACGCTGAAATGGCCATTATTCAGTTATTCTAATGATTTTTGCATAATCATCTTTCATGTCAGCATGCGAGATTTCAGTTCATTTGCCCAACAGTCAATATTTCCCATAGTGTTCCTGTTGTCAGTCAGGTGGGGTCTGTATTCCTCATTATCATTCCAGACGTTTCAGGTTTTAGAAAGTCGCTTGGTAATGACATAGGTTTGTTGACATTTTATGACGCAAAGACGGATGTGACGTTGTATGTAAGCGACAACCAATAAAATCACTTTTGCGGGAATTTCAAAATATCGCGGTCAACTTTTCGTTTCTTAAAAGCGGCTCGATGTAAGTAAGCTTTAAATAAAATATAATCGTGTGGCAGTCAATCTAGAATAACAGTTAATTATTTATCTTATTATACTGCGAGATTAATTTTGAGAAAGCGTCATTTTAAGTAGGTCGTTATCCTTCTCAGTTACGCTGCCAGTGTGTCCGTTTAGTTATGACACCTGCGTGTTCTAATAACTAATTTACTTTAAGTTGAAAACTTGCGCGAGTGGTGTTGCTCATAATCTACTATCTCGAATACTGAAAATTAGATTTCCATGACGCCATTCCGTCATTTTGCGTTTTCCGTATTCGGGATTGATACCGTCCCTTTGGTATATTCGCCACGTTCATAAAAGAATGATGCACTGCTTTATGTTTGAAGATCCCCACAGATTTTTTAGCATGATAGTAAATGATAGTAAATTGCGACCTGGTATCAAAGTTCTTATTTTATAGTTATCCAAAACAAGTAGCTTAACATGATTACCCCGTCTAAAAGACCATCGGTCCAAACAGATGGAGACTGGCGATTTAAAAGTATACCTGTACATAAGAACCCATCAAACACCATCACACCTGTCAAGGATTCGCTGAAGATGGCAGGAAGTAACCGAGACCGACTCATTCATCCTCTTAACCCACTAGATTTTGAGAAGAGGCCGTCAAACCGTCATATAAAAGTAACGAACTCTACTGTTACGGATGACGCAAACGACCACGGTGAAATCGCACTTGAGTTGAGCTCCATCTCGGCTGACCACAGCTCTCTATTTTTCCAAACAAGGAAAGGACAGAAAATGATTTCAAACGTGATGCAATCTAAATCAGTGGAATCCCCAGCCAAAATCTTTGCTAGGCTGAAAGCCAAAGTGCTGAGTGAAAACAAACTGCAGCAGAAACAATGTGACACAGCCAGTGGACATCAAGGACCAAATAAGACCCCAAGAAAATCTGAACAGCCCCGGGTGAATGGAGAAGAGAAGGAACATGAGGAGCTCCTCCTGGCTACATATGATGTGGAGGCCCTTACTTTGTCACCCCTGCCTACTCCCAAGAAAGGTCCCGGATTTAAAAGTAATCAGACATTAAGTCTGGACATGCAGAAGGGACTCAAAGTGATCCCCAAATCCACATGCCCTTCATTCATGCCAGTCAGTGAATGTACACCATTAAAATGGCATGGTCCACCTTCCTGTTGTCTTCCAGCTTCTAGCATCCATCCTTTGGGCGATGATTCGTCCACAAGTGTGGATACACAGGATGGGCCTTTTGTTGGTAGGTTGCTAAAAATACTGCAATCTTATTTCCTAGGAACTTCTTCTAGCGTTGGTCGAGTTCTCATTCTTATCTTTAATGTTCTGTACTTCACAGTCCCCAAAGTTCCAGTGAAAAGGACCCCTTTTCCAGCTTCTGTGTGGCCAGAGCCATCACGGAATTCTCCAGCCAAGATATTCACCCTTATGAAGGAGAAGGTGGAGCTCCGGAAGTGTCAGCAGGAGGTGAACCGAAAGGATAGCATGGCAAATGCCATACATGCAGGTTAGCAGATGGTGCTATGCTGCTGGGGACCTCAATGCTTCCAGTGAATTTGCAGAATTGGTATTTGAATTATACATTTTAGCATCTCCTAGCACAGTGTTTCCCAGCCTGGTCTTCGGGGACCCCAGGACAGTCCCCGTTTTTGCTCCCTCCCGGCTCCCATAGGATACTAGATTGGCAAAAATGCTTTCTTTCAAAATACGTCTTGTGAAAACAATTGCTATGGTCTTATATATGCACGTCACAAAGTGGATAAATTCAACCATGAGTAACAGGATGCTAGTGTAATTCAGAGACGGTTTAAAATTTGTATGCTAATGCTAATCTGGCTGTCATAATGAGTAGGCTTCCAACATTATTCTTCTGTTTACAGAGGCTGCTCTTGAATCTGTAACGCGAAGCTTAACGATGACGAGTGGCGATAAGACTGACAGCGAGGTTTCCCAGGATGTGTTCGCTGTGTCGCTTGCCCCCTCGACCGTTGGCTCCTCCCTCAGCCCAGAGGAACCAATAGTACAGAAATTCGAGGCAAGCCCCGTCCACGGCCCACTTCCGGACATCGCGGACGATGCCCTGTTTCAGAACTCGCCTCGGATCTGCATTCCCAAAAAGAGGGCCGCCATGTTCCAACAGAGGGCC
>JABFEA020000029.1:3778050-3794515 GCA_019775915.2 Cyphomyrus plagiostoma
TTAAAAAAAATATTTATTTGTTTTTGTGGTTTCTGGACCTTCTACCCCCCCCCCCCCCCCCCCCCCGGAGAAAACAATGTGTAACCAAACCTGGATTGTTTGCAGTCTGTCATGGGTCTATAAACATTAATAATGTGCTGTGAATCTTGTGTTTTTTAACCTGATGCAAAAAGTCACTAATGCTTAATGCTTATACATCCTACTATAGCTTTGATTGTTAACATCTCTTATATATGTTTGTTTGGAAGCCGTGCCGCTTGATAAATAAGGATCTTTAACTTCAGCACTCTGTCCAGTCGCAGTAGATAAGTACCTGGTGGGCAACAGAATCAGCAACCTTCTGTTCTCTGCCGAGTTTGGACAGGGTGCTTAAAAGGGATTGCCCTAGCCATAAATCCATCTAAATAAAATGGCTGCAAAATCATAAATTGCCTTTGATGAAAGTTTTAACTCTGCGGCCGCATAGTAATGATAATGAAAGGCATCGCTATTTTTAGTGTCTCGTTTATTAAGACCCGTTACGCAAGATTTCCTGCACTCGGTGATTATGAGCTTGCATCAGTGGCCTCCGTGCCTTTTGTGCACGAAACGGTGCAACGAATACTGGAATTCAAATGTGAATGTGGTGATATCTGCTGTGATCATGCTTCCTCTGCAACCAGTGAGAGCAGCTTCTGAAGGCTGCGGGTCGCAGGTCCTGAAGGCTGCGGGTCGCAGGTCCTGAAGGCTGCGGGTCGCAGGTCCTGAAGGCTGCGGTTCGCAGGTCCTGAAGGCTGCGGGTTGCAGGTCCTGAAGGCTGCGGGTCGCAGGTTCTGAAGGCTGTGGGTCCCCCGTTCATCAGCGGTCCCTTCTGCCCTTCGTAAGGCTGCTTTTTCCGCAGGGTGGCTGAGTCGCTGCTCCCCGGAAGCCGCTTCTCCCGCTACGTCAGGGGCCAGCGCGCCTTGCTGCGCTCGCCGGCTCCGTACTCCGTCCCCGATGAGCTGGCTCAGCACTTGGACTTTGGTGAGTGCGGAGTCCCCAGGGAGAGATGCTTAAACGGGTCTCGGAAAAGGGCCTCTGTTGGCAGCCGGGGCTGATCATTCCAAATGACATTCTCCTCGGATACAGTTGGCCAGGCTGCTTCTTAATATTGCCCATAAATATCTTAAATTACAGTCTAAGATACAACTAACTCATAACCTTTCAAATTTTCAGCATTAACATGAACAGGGGCTTCTCAAACTCCACGTGAATGCAGGCAGAAAGAAATATATGTCAATCCTGGATGTTTTCTTCCTGGTTTGGGGGATTGTGCTTATCTGCAGAAATGCTTGTTTTGTGAGAGTTTCTTGCTATACTTGAAAATCCTGACCAGGCCAGTAGCAGTGTAATGTGTCCTACAGCCAAAGGTGTCTCACCTGCCTAACAAGACCACTGAACTCCTTCTGCCTGCAGTGGGTGGAGTGCACCGGTTTCCGGCCAAGCTGGAGGCCATCAGCAGAGCCTGGACCAATGGGCAGCATCCGGAGGCGGGCTTCCACCTGGGGGTGACGCCCATCATCCTGAGGAGCCGCTACAACCTGACGGCGTCGGACGTGGGCTGTGCGGAGAACAATAGCCAAGCCGTGGCGCAGGTGCCCGTTTGAGCAACACCGACTATGAGGGACCCTGGGCATTATGCGAATTCCTACGTGTTTATGAAGATTACAACCTTCCTAATTAATCTGCTTATAGAATGTTTACCCTAGAACTAGTTGCTGTAATACTAAAGTGGATTTTATCAAGGAGGAATGTGTATCAGGCATTGTGTATATAATCGCTCTTTATGTGCCGAAATCCTGTATGTGTCCCAGATCACAGAGGTCCGTGTGCATATTTATCTTTATTCCTTGCAGCGATAAAGGGCAACCGATGGTTTCTGCCCCATGCATAATAAATGCCACATTCCACCCCCCTCCCCAAATCTGCCTTAGTAAAATGCAGCAGTTACATGGTTGTATTGAATAGCTGCTTATTCGAGTAGTTTGGCTGGGAGGAAAAGTATGGAGATGTAAATTAAGGAGCTGCATGGTACTGTTTAGACCAGCAGGGGCCCCCTGTCCTGGGGGGCAGACAGGGGATGGTTCTGTGTAGCATGGCAGGGGGCCCCTGTCCTGGGGGCCAGACAGGGGATGGTGCTATGTAGCATAGCAGGGGGCCCCTGTCCTGAGGGGTAGACGGGGGATGATGGTGTGTAACTTCCAAATGAAGTTTCAGGTCTTTGCTGCTCCGAGAAGAGCTTGAACTTTTTTTTCCCCACTGCCTCATTTTGCAGGATCGGTTTGAGTTGCCACCTTATTGCATCAGTAGGGTTTTTCATTTTTAATGTTTTATTCATCCTTTGGCCATAACCATGTGGGAAACATAAACAGGATTATAGAATGGCCGTCTAACATACTCTGAAAAATTCAGTCTTACGGGAACACGGCAAATAAGGTGATGCACCCTTAAGCTAGCCGTCAGGCTAATCATGCATGTAAGCTACAAGGTACAGTAAACAAAATCCTATTTTAATAAACCCAGCTGAATTAACAAAGCAGTAAATATCCATTGCTTATAATCAAGCCGCGATGAGCCAGTCTGCTGAGGATTTCGTTTTCACATTACACTGTGGCGCATGGCGTTTAAGCTGTGGCTTCCACATGCCAGAAATGAACAAAGTTACGAATGCTAACTGTGTAGCCTGTCACCTGCACTGGTGGCCAGTGCTCTGCTGCTGTTACCAGTTTATAATAATTGGACTTGGCAAAATCTTTCGTTATAATGTATACTAAAACAGCATACCCTAACCCGGTGTTTCCCAATGCCAGTCAGTCCATGTTCTTGTTCCTTCCGAGCTCTCAGCCAGACAGTCCACATTATTGCTCCCACGGGAACTGGGAGGGACCAGACACGTTGACTGTCTGTGGGTCCCCAAGGACTGGATTGGGAAACACTGCCCTAGAGGATCAGAGCGAGCGAGTTCTACTGTCAATGCTTGCAGCCTGACTCAGGCTTCCTTGCACAGTTCCTGGAGCAGTTCTACCACCCGGCGGACCTGGCTGAGTTCATGTCCCTCTTTGCTGGGGGGTTCAAGCACATGTCCCAGGTGGCCCGTGTGGTGGGCACCCAGGGGGGTGGCAAGG
This sequence comes from Cyphomyrus plagiostoma, assembly GCA_019775915.2. Taxonomy (NCBI): domain Eukaryota; kingdom Metazoa; phylum Chordata; class Actinopteri; order Osteoglossiformes; family Mormyridae; genus Cyphomyrus; species Cyphomyrus plagiostoma. The sequence goes on from JABFEA020000029.1 coordinate 3,781,194, forward strand.
CAGGGCTGGAGGCCAGTCTGGACGTTGAATACATCATGAGCACGGGGGCCAACATCTCCACGTGGGTCTTCACCAACCCAGGTACGAGGAGCCAGTGGCTTTGTGGGTGTCTGGCATGCAGTGACTTTATTTGCATTGTGTAATTATCACTTCAGCTGCAACAAATTGAATTAGCTCTATTGTGCCTGTTAGTTGTATTAGTAATAATGAAAAAGTAATGAATCCCCACTGAAATACCATGTTGCATTGTAAAACTGCAAATTGTGCATTTAAATCACATTACTTCCCAAAACGTCTTTAAATTTTAGCCTGACAGTTTAGTAATTAGGAAAATCCAGCTGACTGGGCCCTTAATTGGATAGGCAGTCTGTTTAATTGTTTTCAGTAAAGCTACCTTTAATCAAATATCTTTCATTAAATTTCATCTTGGAGATGAAATGAATGTCCTCTGTTACATAACAGAATCCTTTAGCTGTTTAGACAGGAAAGCACAGCCTCTTCTGTCCAGAAAGCTGGCCGCCACTCGCAGAAACGCCGCCGTCTGACTTTCCCTTGGCGGCCTTTGCATTATGGCTCCGCCTCCCCGTTCTGGCTCCGCCTCCCACTGAAAAGGCCTGCGGGCCACGCCTGCTCTTCCCAGGTCGTCACGAGTCCCAGGAGCCCTTCCTGCAGTGGATGCTGCTGCTTAGCAACATGTCGTCTGTGCCCTGGGTCCACACGATCAGCTACGGTGACGACGAGGACAGCCTGGCGGCCTCTTACATGACGCGCATCAACACCGAGTTCATGAAGGCCGGGGTCAGGGGCATCTCCATGCTCTTCGCTTCGGGTGAGCCAGGCTTGCTGGTCTACGAACCATCCGTGTTGCGAACCAGCAGCACCAGGCAGCATGTTCAGGTCAAAAAACCATCAGGTCTATCACTCCAGCTGACATTGGTCAGTGATTTCAATTTAAAGTGAAAATATTTCTCCGTGAATTTGTACAGAGTTGTGGTTGTTCCTCCTCTCAAGGACACCTTTGAGAGATTAACTGTGACTCTTAGAATGGCGTCATGAAATGGAAAAGAGGGATCTCTCCTGATTGGATGTTAGCTTAGCATCAAGGACTTTTTTTTTTTTTACTTGAGGCATAAATAATTGAATGGATGGTCTTTGAGCCTATGGCAACTGAATGTTACCATAGAAACATTGGCATTCTGTCGTAATATTATTGACAGTGTGTGACAATTATCTGCAGCATCACCCCTTGCTTAGCAGCAAAGTTGACATGACATTTGTTCATAATAAGCACAATTATTTGGGGGAGCTTCTGCAAAAACTATTTGCATGAGAGGCAATCTGGTGCCCCCACTGATTTTTGCGGAGAGGATGGATAGAAATCAGCTGGCCGTTTTCATTCAGGTGACAGTGGCGCAGGATGCAGACACCTGTCCAAAGGGAGCAACGCCTTCAGGCCGAGCTTTCCAGCGTCAAGGTAAGCGTTACCATTCATATTTCAGTCTTACCCAGTTGATATACTGACCTACTCTACCCATGATGATGTCCGGTTGTTTCTGCTACTAAAATAAATGCTGAGATTCCATAGTGACTGGGCTTAAATAGAAGCTGATGTAACTGACACATGGCCTCTTGGTAAGATTAATAAGAAAAGCATGCTGTCTTTTTTTATATTATTGCATTTCTCCCACTCAAGTCCCACAATGTCAGCTGTAATTCAAGTTCAGAATCAGCTAAATTGATTTCTTCTTCAAAATCTTGAAGACTTTGAAAAGTACCAATCACGGCATTCTACTGCTACTCGTGTTTGACGTTTCCAAGCCAGTGTATTGGCTGCTCATAGACTTTCTTGTTTGCTTGTAGATGTTAATATTTCATGTATTATACACACTTGTCTTGCTCTCTTTTCAGTCCCTATGTGACAACCGTGGGTGGGACGTCTTTCAAGAACCCTTTCAAAGTGACCTATGAGGTCACAGATTACATCAGCGGGGGCGGCTTCAGTAACGTTTTCCCAATGCCGGACTACCAGGTTATACTGGCTTGTGTGTGTTTTGTGCATGTGCCCACTGATGTGAAATGCCGGCTGACTGCGCGTTACTCCTGCTTGTCCCTCTAGGTTAATGCCGTTAATGCTTATCTGAAAGCCGTACAAGCCCTGCCTCCCAAAACGTACTTCAACACCAGCGGCAGGGCCTATCCTGACATCGCAGCCCTTTCAGACAACTACTGGGTGGTATCCAACAGGGTGCCGATCCCATGGGTGTCTGGGACATCGGTGAGTCAGCTGAAGGGAGCGCTGTGCCGTGTTGGTCCCTACATCCTGCTGGCACTCGCTGCACAGTCCTGTCTACTTTTTTATTGTTTTGTAATATTTTGTACAGGAAAGGGAGAAATATATTATCAAAGAATACATAATTTCCCATTCCCCAACCTCCATAATAAATACCTCATCGCTGTAAATAACTCGCCGTACATTTCCGGACTGGCGGCTTTGAGGTTAGGGATCTGTGCTAGCAATCGGAAGGTTGCCGATTTGAATCCCATGAAAGCCAGGAGTGATCTTATTCCGCTGAGCCCTTGATCAAGGCCCTTAACCTGCAATTGCTCTGTGCTGGGTATGACATTAATCTACATCCAGCCTTGCAAACAGGTCCTCCAACATTGGGGGTTGGTGGCAGGACTGGCACTCCAGCCACTGGGAAAAAACTTTGTAATGTTCCGTTCCATTCAAACTAGCGTGGTGCTGAGGTATCACTCGCCACACGGCTGCACTTGGGTTCTCATCGCTGAGGTGGTTTGTCATGTGGTGGCTGTGGCAACTCCATCCCTCTCTACTTTATGTACTGTTTTGTATATAGTGCTAACAGTCCTTGTACTGACATGCACTCTTGCACTTTTTATACATTTATCAACAATGCACCCACACTTTATAGAACAACCGGATTGTAATTGACTAGTGATGTCCAAAACAAGGCTTCATGAACCATTTGTTGCATTTCCTGACCCACTAGATGCTTTTGGTTAGTTGCATCTTGCCAGTTGCAGAGGGGTGTGCAGTCATGGTGTTCTGTGTACCAGGCTTCCACTCCTGTAGTTGGTGGGATGCTGTCCCTCATAAATGACAAGCGCTTCCTCAAGGGGCTGCCTGCCCTGGGCTTCCTCAACCCTCGCCTGTACAAGCTGAAAGGACAGGCTCTCTTCGACGTGAGTATCCCAAGAATGCAAATGCATGTCAGACATACAAATGCATGCATGATTGTGTGCAGTTTGACATTTGTTTCTGTAGTTAGCTGTTCTTATGGACATACTTTATTAAGTTTGCCGTGTACCTGAATAACAACATGTAAACTGGCTGTTTTTAATGGTGAATCATGCTGTAAGTTTCATAGATCGACCACTAGGGCAACGTTGCACTGGGTTCAAGTTGAAAATAAATATTAAATTTTGTTGCTCGTTTAAAAAAAACTATCACCAGATGGCAGCATAATCAGCGCAAATTTCCTTCCTCGGTATTGCTGACTCTAGTCCCCCGTCTTTCAATGTAGGTGACCGAAGGATGCCACCTGGGCTGTCTGGACGAACAGGTAGAAGGGAAGGGATTCTGTGCTGCTCCAGCATGGGATCCAGTTACAGGCTGGGGCACACCCAACTATCCCTCTCTGCTGGCAGCTCTCATGGACTAAGAACACTGTCACCTTATAAAGCCAGAATGCTGCCTCTGAATGATCATTATATCAGAGACACTCAGCCAGCCTCTTTTACACTGGCCTTCTTATTTTGCTAAATGGCCTCTGAAATGTGTCAGCACAGTCTCCATTACTGAATCTATACTCGCAATTTTCAGTTTTCTAACTCTACGGCGCTACTTCAAAATTCAGCCTGGTAACCACTCTAAGGGAGGGAAATGCAACGTGAATATTTTGCACGATGATCCATTGTTCAGCCTTTTTTATTGTTGTTTTTAAATTGGACTAGTGGGCTTAAATACAAAAATGGTCTGGGTTGACAGTACCTTTTAATCTGGTTTGTTCAGTTTTATCTTGTGTGAAGGGCAGTATGAGAGGGGGTCTGCAGATTTTCACTGCTGAAAGTTGCTCTTTGCTAGTGGGTTTTTGTGCTTGTGAAATTGTGTGGTGTGTCCACTGTATGATTGTCATGAGATGAGACTAAATAAAATGGTGATCATGGCAATGAGATTGGTCAGGCTGTCTGCTTGGCGGTGCAATCTCTGATGCATTATGACCTATTTTCACAGAGTTACCCCAGGTAAAACTCTGTGTGATACTATGCATGTCATTAGACTTGGTGACAGTTTAGGGGTCTGGAAATAATGTGCATTTAATTCTCACGACGTTTTATGCAACAAAAACTGAGATGAATTACAGGATGTGCGAAATGGGTTTGAATCCTTACTGAAACCACTCCAGAGAGACTATTTTAGCTGCAGTACAAGAACAAAGTCAAATTGATCTCAGGGCTGTTAGTATGTTTGACCTTGTCTGCACAGATAGCATTAAGGTTCCCAGACCAATCAATGCAGAGATAGCTGGGAAGTGACTGATCCGGCACGGGAAGGAGAGACACACAAAGGGTGGACGATGTTCTCGTGTGTCACATGCCACTCATGCTTGATGGTTCATCCATGTGGCTTCTTGCCCCTTTGACCTATGCATGGTCCGTTGAGGGCATCTTCAGAAACACCGCTCTACAATCTCTGAACAATCGTGTCAAAACTTGGCATCTAGATGGACTTCAAGGTTCCTCACATATGACGGTGGAAAGTCACAATACCACAAACTGCGGTTATCTTGTTCCACTGTAGCAGACCATCACTTATGGCCCCTAGACAAACTAGGGTAGAACATGAAAACAAATCTTCCTTACTTTGCATGCAAGTAGTTTCTGTACTGAAAATAATAAACAAATACCATTTAAAAACCTGACCTCAGACCAACTCATCAAGCATCAAGTTTGATTTGGATTGGGTTCTACGGGGAAACATTCATTGCCAATTGTATGCATTTAAGCCTCTTTTATAGGTTGCACTATATTCCAAGCAATCATCCATGTACCCATTATTACAGAATTACAAACGGCGTGATTTTCACAGCACAATCCCTGACCAACCAGCTAGCTGTGGAAAGGTGCAGATCTCTCTGCCTAGAGTGACCTTTTCCATTGAAGGGACAGCCTGTGACATTTCAGTCCCAACACTGCACCGGGCACCCAAAAATCAAGGGGAGGGATCCTACAGGGTCAAAAAAATCCCAGTGGAGAAGCAGGAGTGAGTGGTCCTACTGGGAGGCCACCTGGTCACACCGCCACATTTGGCTTCCAAAAAGACACCTCCTGCCGGGCCTCAGCCATTTTTGTAAATTTTCATCTGTGACAATGGAACAGTCCCCTTTTTATTTACCAACATTTTCAAACTAGGGCAGCAAGAACATCACAACAAAAAGGAAACTGCACATTGAAACGGCATAAAAAAAAGTTAGCTCGTCCATCAAATATCAGATTTTTTTTTAACCATAAAAGAATAGGCATCGTCTAAAATGTAAACTTCTAATAAGCGCTTTTAGGACCATCGTTTTATTGCTGGTCGCTGAAATACACGGGATGTACATATTAACAAGGGTTAATTAATGCCGCCTGTACAATACATTCTAACAATGCAGCGGAGCACCACGTTTGTTTTCTTGTGATGTGTAACGAAGGACAGGCTTTGCAGTGTAAGGGGGGGAAAAAACATACACTTCAATTTTTTTGCGTCGGGCAGTACAGCAGGAGAAATAAAAGTGTCGTGACTAAAATGGTTTTTAATCGGTTAACACTATCTAAATCACATTGCTATTAAGTCTACATGATTTCAATACGGCTGTACGATACAATTATACAAAAATGAGTTAACGGTAAAGAATACACCCAAAGAAACAAAAAATAAAATAAAACTAACTTTTTACAGGGAAGGAAAAAAACTTTCAAAGTATGCATGTAGTACAGTAACTGCCAATTCTCTTCCAAGAAGAACCATCACAAGCAGATTTCACTCTTCAGGGAAAAAATAAATCACACATAGCATCACTAAGCATATCCCAAAAATAAGTGTACAATATGCACACTTGGGAAAAAAAATACAAAATTAAAAAGAAATGATCTTTCTATGCAAAGGGGTGGACCAATTGATTTCTTTGGGAGGTGTAACCATCTGGGTATAGGTGCGAAGTCCATCATGGTGAATAGAGTGCCAGGTAACCAGAACCAGTGGGTTTTGACGAACACCAGCAACGTTGCTTCTCATAGAGCTAAATGGGAAGGTTAGCTTAATCTCTACAGTTCGTTTTTCCCATTTCCATACTTATCAAAAAGTCTTTAAGGTAAATTTCTTTAAAACTTTTTTTTTTTTTTTCCTAGAAACAATGTACAAAGGGGATCTCGGACTTCTTTTTTTCTGAACACTTGCGTTAAGATGCTGCTGTGTACAGGGTTCGACGAGCCTTGGCCTCCCGCCCTTTCCACTCCTGGCCACTGCCCCCAGCCGGCTCACTGGTTGTTTTTGGCTTTAGCGTGTGTTAGGATGTGAGACTTCAGGTTGGTGGACTGGGCGAACTTCTTATTGCAGCCGTCGAAGGGGCAGACGTAGGGCCGGTCTCCGGTGTGGATCCGCACATGGGTGCGCAAATTAAAGTCCAGGGAGAACCGCTTTCCACAGCCCTCAAATGTACACTGGAGAGGCAATGGGGAGGCGAATGAGAAGTGCCACGTGGTTCCAGCAGAACTTGAGTTACTACTGGATAATCACTTTTCACAATACATAATACTTTCTTCAGATGATTCCACCCAGGAACGGTGCTCTCGAAGTCTTTCCAACATAACCTGGTCTTATCATCCAGTTAAGAGCCAATCACCTATGTTAGTCTACAGAACTACCCCATTAATCGGAAGATACTATCAAAGAACAACGGTTTTATGTTTGGGGTAATTAAAATAAATCAATTGTGCTTAACCGCTTGGGTGTGAGAAAATGCCCTTTGGCAGAGTGTACGTGAGAGCCCCCCTCTACTCCGAGCGTACTCCTACCTGGAAAGGCTTCTCGCCAGTGTGAACCAGCTGGTGCCGCTTCAGCTTGGAACTCTCCACGAAGGCTTTGCCGCATTCCGCACACACGTGCACACGAGGCCCGTGAGTGTGCAAGTGCTTCCTCATTGCAGAGTTGTCCCTGAACATCTTCGTACATCCCTGCGAGGCATAAAGGGGTCAGAATGAACCCCCAGGACACCTCAGAACAGTCGTGCTGCGCTGGGACACCGGGACTGAAAGCATTCTACCCAATGAAGAGAAACCCCACCATTCAACCTCCATTACCGGGCCCATCAAAGCAACTCCACAAGACAGTATTTCAAAGACAGGGCATCTCAAAGTACAACACGAATGAAGTACACCACCCACTCGACGATCAAGGAGCTCGCAGGAACACGTTAATGTAGTGCAGCGTTCCCACCACTCAGCGGCAGCTTAATTCAGTGCTAATCAACGTCGCCTTATTAGCCCAACGCTAACACGCCTGCTCTGTAACCACCTGGACAAGCTCAGCAGGGGGCGCCGTAGGTGGGGCTCACCTTGTGGGGGCACGCTATCGTACGAGGTGCGTCGTCCTCCTTTATTTTCCGTGGCTTCATCCTGAAGGGTGGGTGAGAACGGTCAGTCAGCCGCGTCCAGGGAGGGATCTCCTGTCAGCCACCCTACCCCCCCAGTCCATTTTTACCCCTGAAATTATGCCTGAGGTTATTTTATGGTCGTTATGAGTGACCACTGAAACAAGTACACTGGGAAAAGCTGTTCCGGCAGCTTCTTCGTCTCTCACCTGACCTCTGCCACTAAGGCTGACATCTGATCAAGTACAGCATTGCGAGACTGCCAGGAGTATGCACATTTTTATGACTGGGATTCAAACGTATTTGGACATGACCAGTACATCATCAATCCAGAAATCCTAAAGGACGTTCTGGATTTGGACCAAACCAGTAAAGATGATCATAGTATGCTGTCTAGTGTGTTTGAACTTCAATGGCTCTGTGGTCAGTAACATTTTATATTCTCAAAAAAGGCCCCTCAGCTTAATCTGCTGGTATAAATCATATCTAGTCAAACAACTTCTTGTCACATAAATGACTTAATGCCAATGATGGACAAATCTACCTCTATCCACCACAGCAGACATGAGGCATCTGCAGAAGGCAGTCACACTTGAGCTGGAATGTGGACATTATTATTCTGGCAAAGAATTCCATCTGGGGAAGCAGAGCCCCCCCTGGGGACAGACATCTGAAAATGCCTGCCCATACGTCCACTTTTGCCCATCTGGTGTGTGACTGCCCCACAATGCCCCACAAAACGCAATTCTGAAGAAGTGACACCCAGTGATTTCATTTCTAGTGAAGCAATTAAACAGTCAGCAAGGTCTCACACGCAAAGTTTAAATGTAGAATGTAAACAGTGGGTGTGACTAACGAATTTCACCGTGCTATTTGTTGCTCCCACAAGAGGAAGATTTTCCCTTATTATGCTTTAGGAAATGCATGTTGGAACAGCTACGAAATCACATGCACAGCTCTGCAGCAGAGGCATGCGTAGCAAGGTGGCAGAATCCGGATTGTGACTTTAACACAAGTTCAGATCTGTATCCCCCTTGCCAACATCTGATAAAATAACTCCATGGTTTAAGTTAATAATAAAGCAGGGTGAAGTTTCCCTGAGTCTGTTGCTCGCTCATATTAGCCACAAACGTAGATCCCTTACTACCATTCATCTTTTGCATTACACAAAGCCATTTCTGTACCTTAAGTCTTGTATAGACCAAACTGTGCCTTTTGAAGGGATTAGGGGTTTTGTGTTAGATCAGGGATTTTCAAATCACGGTCCTTGAGGTCCGAGCACTGCTGGTTTTCCAGCCTTCCTTTACCTGTCAGTCAGGTGTGAAGCCTCTGACCAATCAGAATCAGTAATTATTAAACAACTACCTGGGAGAACTGAAAACAAGGCCTGGATTTCGAATCGAGGTCCAGAGTTGAAGAACCCTGGTTTAGATCATCCCCCCTAGCTTACAAGCTCTCCTGACACATCCCTATTTCTGACATCTGAAACTGACTTGTGGTCTGATTTTGAAGTGGCAATTTGCAAAAACCACACAGACAATTCCCTCTCTCATCAATGAAGTCAAGGCCTGCCAACTGTATGGGTGGGTGACAGGCAGTTCAGCTACTAAAAAGCCCCCACCAGCCCAAAAAGCCAACCTACATATGCAAACGACCCACGAGTTCCCCGGGAAGGCTGCGGGTTTAGTCCAGAAACTCCCGTGCAAGAACTTACCTGGCAAACTCTGCCAGCTGTTTGGGGTCTGAGAGGTCGATGCCGGGGATGCCCCCTGGGGGGAGCTTTTTCCCTGTCATGTACTCGGAGTAATCCGGGGGGGAGTTCTCCCCAATTATCTGCTCCTCCACCACAGTTTCATGGTCGATGTCCTTTTTGTCATCTGGAATAGCGCAAGTAGACAGCAGTGTTAATTACACCACAATTCAATAGGATCTCAATAGGACAGAACAGCGTTTCTCAATCCGGTCTTCGGGGAACCCCAGGTCCTGCTAAAGCAAAAAACATGGACCGTCTGGGGTTTCCCAGGGACCTGCTTCAGAAACACTGGGTTAGAATGTTATTCAACCCTTAGAGCTCGACACCCATTAATTGCACCCATCTTTGTATGCAAAAGTATTCCAGGGTAATCCTGTATGCAACGAGGCATACATTTGAAACATTTTCCATCTAAACACACCTCTAATAATAAACAAAACAAATATTATTCAGATGACGGAAAACTGCATATTTGCTTCCACAATGATCCACTCACTACCCTCCTGAGAATTTTTTTTTATAATTTATTACACACCTATAAATAAAGGGATTAAAAAAAAAAACACTAACAATAAATAAAACAGGATGCTCCATTAGGAAGACAACTACCTGATATTTCGCAATATTTATTGACAAAAGTTTAAGTATGTCTGATATTGAGCTCTAGCAAAACTATTGAAATGGAACATACCCATCATGTAACTGGAACACTTTACACATGTAAACACAATGATGTGCTGTAGCGGTTGTTTGAGGCTAAAAGTTTCACTCTCGGATTTCACTTTATCAATCATAGTATATGTAAGCAGACAAACAATAGTGATAAACATTCAGCATTGGACCCTAAAACCATCTATTTTGTCAGTTCATGATCCACTGGATAAACACAAAGCAATGCTTTTCCATTTCTTCCAGATGTTAGGAAGTAATAAAATATATAAAACCATGCATTGCTGTCTGTCAGATAACACAGACAAGTTAAATGAATGCAAAATCGAAGATAGTCATTTCCACCTGGAACTAACCATGTATTCCTTCACAATTCTAAGCCATAGAAAGATCCCCAATGAAACCCCTGCATTCTCACATCAGAGACTAATCAACATTGATACATTTATGAGATTACATTTGTAATGCCTGCCAATGTTTATTAGATGACACTAAACACTTGAGAAGTAGGTACAAGTAGTCCTTCCTCATAAAAAGGATGACATGAAAATTTGATGTGTAAATGCTGACAGTTATGACATATCGGAGTAGCCCAGAATGTTCTGAAAATAGATCCATAAAGCACATGTGGCTAAGTAATGTACATACAATATAAGTAGGGATGGGCCGATTCACATTTTTTCAGTTCCGAACCGATTCTGCTGATACAGATACCGATACAAGAACTTTTAATAGATATATACAACATATAAATATTCCAAAACTTTATACATTTAAAGTAGTAAATACAAGTAAAAAAAAAATATGCCAAGAAATCTTTAATTAGGCTCCCAGAAACATAACACACTCTTCCACCTTGTTTGTACATCTTGTTTTAAGCGTTTGAGGCATTTGCAATTCAATTTGAATATATTCCGAGAGAATACTTAAAATGCCCCTCAATTTTTCTCCTACCAGCAAGTGTCACATTTCATTGCAATAGCAGCCCCTTGTGTATCAAAAGCTGTAGCGAGTGTGCAAAGCAGCCCAAGCTAGCAACTTTTTTCCCCCCCCATATATTACTCGTGTTGTCTCACAAAATTGCATGCACTTCGTTTAATGGGATTTTCCGCTAAATGCTACCTTCCACCTCTCATAACTTTGTTTTTACAAAGACTGCAAATCGCTGTGCAATGAATTGTTCCCAGGGTATGTCCACATCAATGTGTTTTCATTTAGCAAGTAATTTTCTTCCAAGTTAGCCGTCTGTCCAGACTACTGCAGGTCTTTTTTTCCCCAGAAGCAGGGAAAAATATCACAGCTGTCTGATAGCTAATCGTCCCATAAATGCATGAGTCTGGATTTAGACATGTGAACACGGAGGATGTACAGGACCGTCAGTATCTGGCATATGTTGTTTTGCTTACATATAGGCAGATAAAGTGTTTTGTGTACTGGGTATGCTGTTCACAACTATTGTGAAGCTCAAAACAAACTTGGCTCAGCTCTAGCTTATGATAAAGATATCCAGCCATTGAACATTAGAGTCAGACAGGAGTGCACTGACACTTAGGGGAGAAGAGTGAGAGGACATTTACTGTGTTGTTGCTGTGGAGGCTCCTTTTATGTATGACGTTGCGTTTGAGATGCTAGTGTGCTGATACTTTGATTCTGCTTTAAACATACGGCTGTGTCTGAAATCAACAGTCAAGTGTTTATAAAAACTGAAGTTTACTAATCAAAATCAACTTCCAGAATCATACAAAAAAAACTGTTTGCCAAATTAAAAAAAAAAATTAAAAAAACTACAAATGACACACTGTGCTTGAGCTACAACAAACAAGATATAAAATGAGCCACTTATAAAAATACTATAAAAAGCTTTGGTTAAATGTGCGAATGAAAAGATCAAATATATATACATTAACAACCCCTCATATACAGTAGATACAATTCCGCATATGCTAAAGCTAATTATTTGTGCAGCTGGAAGCTACGTCATTTGCCTTTTAGACCGAGCAGTGTGAGCGCAATTTTTTTCAATACTAATAAGTAGTGCGGAAGCAGATCTTTTCTTTCGGAAACTCCCATAAAAAGAAATTTAACTCACTAGTGTGGAAATAGCCTTAAAAGCATAAAATACTGCAAAGGGCATGCGCATGGCGTCATGCACAGCATGTGCTCACACCTGCCGAGTGGCAGCGTTAGCGATCAGCTTCAATGGCGCAAAAAAAAAAAAATTTAAATAGGATTTTGTACAAATCGATTTAACAAGAAATATGAGCTCTCTTTTTAGACTGCTGTAGACTCATGTCCAACCCCCAGCAATAAGAAACATGTAAAAATTGAAAACTAACCTATTTGTATTTAGACCATTAGCGAATCTAAACAGTCACTAATTCTGCATTACCGATTACAAAAAAAAAAAACTACATTCCACAGCTGACAGTCCGTCTACTGAACTGATAAGGAATTTTGTAATTGCTTATGCGTTGTTTGATACTGTTCCCCTGTAATCAGCTCGCCAGTTACCAGTCAATTCAGATTTTGGTCCTGAAAGTACCAAAATAATGCCGATTTATTCTCCTACAATAAAGTTAGATGTGAAATCACACTATGACAAGTCAACTATTGTACAGCAACCCAAGAACACTGTATAGAAATGAAAGCTTTCAAGATGCGAACAAAATGCAAATTCAGCATTTTACACAACTTGGGCAAGTCAAAACCCATGCAGATTTAAGAACCCCACCTGCTTATTGGCAAAATTTGTACATTTTCAGGCAATACTATGAAATTTTTGCTACCAATTTAGTAGAAATACATTTAACTATTTATATTAATTTAGTCACCCTGCTACACTACTGTGTTATCTAGATAGCTGGGTGCCACTTGATTATATGAATTGCACAATTAATGAACAGCCATTCAGACGAAAAACTTCCCATGCTTAACATGGCTGGCTGCCATCACCTCCTTAATGCAGACACACCACCTAAGGAAAGCCTAAAGGCATGGTGAGAGTGTGTTGCATGTTACAATTGGGTGAGCAACATTCAAATACTAACCCATAACAGGACTTGGAACCCAAAGTATAAAGGTGACCAACACCCCAGCTCCAAATGACAGAAAGGACTCAGATCATGTGAAGGCATGAACGCACCTGGTACAGGTCAAATTAAATCCTGTCCTTATTAATACAGCTAGTCAGATATACTACAGAAAAAAAGAACTATCCAGCCACGCACACATCTTTTTTTTTTGGGGGG
>JABFEA020000029.1:3802995-3821107 GCA_019775915.2 Cyphomyrus plagiostoma
AAAAATTCGCCCTCCCTCATCACTTGTTTCTGATTGAAAGGATGATAAACTAATAATTATTTTTACTGGGCCTAATACTTTCCACATAAAAAAGCAACTGTTAAAATGTTTATTTCAAATATTTAAAATCAGACAATGCATATTTTTACATAAAGGTAAGCGGGATAGATTAAAATCTCAATAACTTTGAAATCAATCTGAAATCGCTATAACTGGTAAAGACTGCTGACTGACTCAGAAACCAGTCCCTTTATCCATTGTTTCCCAACGCAATCCTTGGAAACACACAGACAGTCCATGTTTTTGCTTCCCCCCAGTTCCTCGCCAGGTGGTCCCTACTAGAGCTGGGAGGGAGCAGAAACACAGATTGTCTGGAGGTCCCTAAGGATACACTGCTCGACGTGTAATGTGGAGTTTAACTAACCGTGTCATTGAAGGTCAGTTAGTGGCGGCCCCACAGTATGTGCGATGCACTTTAAATAACCTATGATGTACATAGGAAACATTACATGACATAACTTCATGACTGTGAGTGTCCCAGTTGTGCACTGGTGATGGGTCATTGGTCTGCTTAAAATTGAGGGTGCAGTAATTTTTTTTAATTATTTTTTTAAATTCTGAGTTCAGAATTATAAGCAGTTGATCTCACCTTTGCTTTCAGCTGTAAATCTTGTCAATTAAAACCTGTAAGCACTGCAGCCCTCTGCATACTGCCATGGAGTGTCCCCCAGCCAAAATAATCCATAGTCAAATTCCTCAGAGCTGTGGCATTTTGCAGAGGTGGATACTTCTGGTCCAGAAAGTAAAAACCCAGACCATTCTGTTTTAACCAACCAGTTGACTATAAAGAGTCACAGTCACAGGTACTCAAGTAGTTGGTTGAAACAAAACATTGATCCGGATTTTTGCTTTCTGGACCTGCACTATCCACCTCTGCACTTTTTTTTTCTCATCACAAGTCGGTAGATAAAGGTAAAAGTGACGGACTTTTAGGCTCAAATTTGCTGCTCACTCTAATATTCTAATTAGAGGTCTTGTTTACCAGTGGCTGCTAAGTGATCAAACAGGCTGACAGAGAAATCACTTTTGCATGTCTATCTTGTACCCAGGGGGTTGTGAGTATGAATTCAGATCAATTTGTAAACTCTCTGGTGTTCACATGGCTTTTTGCTGACTTTAATTTCTTTTGCAGTTTTATTTGCTTCCTGTTATTGTATTCCGTAGCCATATATCCCATGCTGAATTCTGTCCCTTAATCCACTGACTAGCTTGTAAAAAAAAATGTCCATAAAGGCGCATATTTAATAAACTCACTAAACGTAAAACAGCTCTCGAGGGTACAAGTATCAATTTTATGTTCACTCTGACGGAGTGGTGTTAAAGTGTGAAAGAAATGAAAACCTGAATTTGCTGGAAAAACTGGAACATCTGAAATGCATAAGTAACTTTATTTAGCTTTAATACCCAAAGGCATGATTTTTTTTCCCAGTGATTTCATGACTCTGGTTCTGTGTGAGCACCACCCACAACATCACTTAAATTCTTAGCTGAACTAATTAGAGTTCTGACGGGAACAATTTAGTCTTTCTATGTGGTGTTGGTGTTGTTCGGAAGGGTTTAAGGACAGCTGCAAACCAGCAGGATCCGGGCTGATGACTCCTGATATTCACAACCAAGACCAAACCTGAGGCAGCTTTTCTGTGCTCTTCAGCACATTCTTTCTGATGTTTTATTGTCCCTTTCTGCAATTTTTATTGAAATGCAGAAAATATCAACTTAACCACTAGATGGCACATATCTCTTGTATAGAACTGCTTAATGCAGCTGTGGCCAAAAGTTTTGAGAATGACACAAATGTTAATTTTCACAAAGTTTGCTGCCTCAGTCTTTATGATGGTAATTTGCATATACTGTACTCCAGAATGTTATGAAGAGTGATCAGATGAATCGCAATTGATTGCAAAGTCCCTCTTTGCCATGAAAAATTAACTTAATCCCAAACAACACGTTTCCACTCCATTTCAGCCCTGCCAGAACTGGTCCTGCTGACATCATTTCAGTGATTCTCTCCTTAACACAGGTGACTGTTGATGAGGACAAGGCTGGAGGTCACTCTGTCATACTGCTTGAGTTAGAATAGCAGACTGGATGCTTTAAAGGAGGGTGGTGCTTGACATCATTGTTCTTCCTCTGTTAACCATGGTTACCTGCAAGGAAACACATGCGGTCATCATTGCTTTGCATAAAAAGGGCTTCACAGGCAAGGCTATTGCTGCTAGTAAGATTGCAACCATTTATCAGATCATCAAGAACTTCAAGGCGGGAGGTTCAAATGTTCTGATGAAGGCTTCAGGGCGCAAAAGAAAGTTCAGCAAATGCCAGGACCATCTCCTGGAGTTGTTTCAGCCGCAGGATTGAGGCACCACCAGTGCAGAGCTTGGTCAGGAATGGCAGCAGGCAGGTGTGAGTGCATCTGCATGCACAGTGAGGTGAAGGCTTTTAGAAGACGGACTGGTGTCAAGAAGGGCAGCAAAGAAGTCAATTCACTCCAAGAAAAACATCAGGGGCAGAGTGATATTCTGCAAAAGCTACAGGGATTGGACTGCTGAGGACTGGGGTAAAGTCATTTTCTCCGATGAGGCCCCTTTGCAATTGTTTAGGGTATCCAGAAAAAAAGATTGTCTGAAGAAGTAAAGGTGAACGCTACCATCAGTCCTGTGTCCTGCCAACAGTAAAGCATCATGAGATCATTCATGTGTGGGGTTGCTTCTCAGCCAAGGGGGTGGGCTCACACAATTTTTCCACACAGCCACGAATAGAGAATGGTACCAAAACGTCCTCTGAGAGCAACTTCTCCCAACCATCCAAGAACAGTTTCGTGACGAACAATGGCTTTTCCAGCATGATGGGACATCATGCCATAAGGCAAAAGTAATAATTAAGTAGTTCAGGGAACAAAAAAAAAATCAACATTTTGGGTCCATGGCAAGGAAACTCCCCAGACCTTAATCCCATTAAGAACTTGTGGTCAATCCTCAAGAGGAGGGTGGACAAACAAAAACCCACAAATTCTTACAAACTCCAAACATTGATTATGCAAGAATGGGCTGCCATCAGTCAGGATTTGGTCCAGAAGTTGATTGACAGCATGTCAGGGTGAATTGCAGAGGTCTTGAAAAAGAAGAGTCAACACTGCAAATATTGACACTGTATAAACTTAATGTAGTTATGAATAAAAGCCTTTGACGCTATGAAATGCTTGTAATTATACTTCAGTATATCACAGAAACATCAGACAAAAGAGCTGCAAACACTGAAGCAGCAAACTTTGTGAAAACCAACACCTGTGTCATTTTCAAAATTTTTGCAAGGTGGCAGTGAGTCTGAAGCTTATCTCTGTCACGGGGCACAATTTAAGACATCCGTTCACCCTGGGAGGAAGCCATCATGTGCATTGATAGGAGCACAGGAACGTAGGACCTGAACCTACAACCTAGAGGTAAGAAATTGGGAGTGTCACTAAGAACTCATAAAAAGGGGACTAATTCTTTATTGGAGGAAACTGATTTTAATGAAAATGAATGAGAACATACTATTTAAAATAATTAGTGTACATTTAAACAGCCTGAGAAAGGCCCCTGTGTAATATCCCTGTCCATTGAGCCACCATACTACACTTACATCTCATGTGACAGCATACTCCGATATGGGCATTCAGCCCATATCTGCGGCTCCCCTTTTATTTTTGTTGATTTTATTGGTTTCTGCCATAACTCATCATTGCAAACGTAGGAGGATACTTCAAAAGGTGTAAATTCAGTAACAGAATTTTTGTTTGTGGGCTATTTCCGTATGAGTTTGCTTTATAGTTTTTCTTTTGGTCTCATTGGATTGTGTGCACAATATTGGGTTAAAAATGTTATTGTAATATAGTTGTATTACATCACGAAAAACATAAAAATCAGTGTTAATGTTATTGGCCAGTACGATATAAGGCAGCTTGGCAGAAACAAGATCGAAGGTAAAGGTAGTCAGGCAGCTGGGAGGGCAGTCAGCCAGTTCGGGTCATCCCGGGTGAATATGAGCAGCTGGGAAGTAATTGAAATAAAGACAATAAGACTTAAGTGA
This sequence comes from Cyphomyrus plagiostoma, assembly GCA_019775915.2. Lineage (NCBI taxonomy): Eukaryota > Metazoa > Chordata > Actinopteri > Osteoglossiformes > Mormyridae > Cyphomyrus > Cyphomyrus plagiostoma. The sequence continues at coordinate 3,807,124 of JABFEA020000029.1, forward strand.
CGGGGGAACCTTTTACCAGGTTTACCAGACACGCAAAAAAAGATTACCACAGCACAACTTTGTAAAGATTAGAAACACTGGGAATGAACATTTAGCAATTTAGATGCGCGCTTTTACCTTTTGGAACACTAAACGCTTTAGGACCATAGACCAAGTAAACGACTGGATGGCGCCCTCTGTCGGCAGGAAATTTTGTAACATCAAATTAACTGATAAAACTGGGCCTGCTTTGATATCGATAAGTCTAATGCAAGCCTACTACGGTTCTGTCCTTAAAACATAATCCCACTTTTTAAATGTTTTAAACCTTACATTTTCAGTGTATAGAAGTATGCATACACCTAAAATATGGTCATGTCAGAAGATGAAGAGAAAGAAGGGGAAAATGCGCGTTGGTTTTATACCGATCGGATTTGATTTTATGAAATATCTAGCACCGGTGACATTGCAGCTGGGGAGGAGCTTTTAAGTCACACCTTGCGCCAGTGCCTTGAGGAGGGTGTGTGCCTCCGGGCGCAGTGTATGTGCGTGCGAGAGTGATCACCGTGCCTTCCACTCTTTGGCACCCGTTGCGGGAGGACAGCTATGGGGGAGAAAGCAGGACGGGTGGATTTTGAATGGGTTTACACCGATCAGCCGCACACGTCCAGGAGGAAGGAGATTCTAGGTAGGACACCATACCAGCACTTTGATTTGACGGTTTGGGTTCCTTCTGATCACGGTTTCAGTTCCAGCAGTAGGACTTTACAGTGTGGAAGTTTCTCTCAAGCAGATGCTAACGGTGAAGCTTTGTATTGTTTATACTATTTAAAATAACTAAATAATCATATGCGAATGGGGGTGACAACGCTGGTTTTTATTAAGCCTATTGCGAAATGACGTTTCATTACGATTAGAGTACCTGATTAGTATGTAACTTGGTCTTGTCGTACTCCCTGCTGCAGGAATACCCTGGGACACCTGTTGTGGAGAGCAGGGAGAAAATGTTTGAAGTCTGTGGTCACGTTATTAGTATACCGCTGAAGTTTAAACAAAGGAGGTGCGGATCTCACCTGTTGATGGACATTTAAACTGGCGTTCAGGGCGGTTCACTAGCCTTTTTTTTTGTACGATGTGTTATTTGAGGTTGGTTGTTTTGGTAGAAAATCGCCGCCTTTGAAACAATTTGAGGACATGTGTCTCTAACTTATGTAGCGCTAGGGGCAAACATCGGGCATTTAGACTGGTACCAGCCATGTAAATAGCAGTGTGCAATTACCGTCTGTTGGTTTGTTATAGTGTCGTGTGTAATGCTGTGTTGTATATAACGTGTGTCCGCCCACCGTGTATAGCTGGTGCGGTCGGGAGTTAATTGGTGCGATCCTGGTTAAATAAACCGCCTGGTCCAGCTACTGCAGCTGCGATGCCTGGGTCTGGGAAGCGCGACACTACGGAGAAATAATACCCTGGTTATTACGTGTGTCGGAGGCAGTTTTATCTTCAGTTTAATGGAGCTTAATGCGGCGTTTCTAAAAATCAGTTGTGATCCTTTCACGAATTGTTTGTCAAGTTCTCTAGAAGTGTACTGGCAAAATACAGCGACGAATGTAAAGTACTGAGCCGCTTAGTTAGGTTATTTCTTTTAAGTGGGCATGAGTGTGATGAATCAGCAACCGCAACATAATTTTAAAGGCCGATTTTGAAACATTACATCTGAAGCGCGTTGTTAAAAACTGGATTCAGAACCTAACACGCCGTGCGCCTGAAGTCATAGTTTGTCTCCCTGATGATTGCGTAGATAATTTGAAACGTCGCCGGGCTCTAGTAGGGGAAAATATGAGTGTCCTGTTTCATTGAGGATAAAAGCCACCGTGACTGTTTTCATCTACTTTGGGGAGAGTTGTGCAGTAAATACAAAGGTCCTGGTTTGTCCTGTGTTTGTTAGAAACACGACTTGCACAGGGGTACAATACTATGGTAAAAAACACAGGCTTCTGTTTCCACACAGGAGGTTTGCTGTAGACAGGGTCACATGTGCGGTAATTGCGCAGCATGACTTGAATACGCCTCGTCAATATGATCCGCATGGAGCGCATTCAGCCTGCTCAGCGATAGTATGCGCTCAGTCAGTGAGCCAGAAACTCACGGAGAGAAGCAATTAAGTCGCCCTGAATTCGTTAAAATATATATAAATCTGTTTGACTGCAGGTGAACAAGGAGCTAGACTTGTGACCAAAAGGTTGCCGGTTCAAGTTCCAGAATGGTCCACCCATCACTGTGCTGTACCCACTTGATATTAAAGACAAATATCTAGTTCTTTAACCCATAATATTCAATTACTGTATGATATAGTTCGTTCAAAAAATGGATTTAGCTGAGATAATGATGTGACACAGGCAGATGCGATTCTTCGGACATTGGGGCCCCTAGGCAAAGTTCTCCATGGGGGCCTCCAATGCACCCCGCCCAACACTGTAAAATTTATGATCATTTTTTTAGTTTGAAGTCTAAATTAATAATATGAACAGAGAATTTAATAAACACAATTCCTTTCATTTCAAAATACACAAATAAAGCAGATTGCCTTTGCGATGTACTATGTAATCGGCTCAGCTGCACGCCTTACCTGTCCTATCCCTACACCTCTACACACGGGTTACATTTTCATAAATTGTCCATGAAATGAGAATTCAGTTCAAATTTTGGGATTTGTAAGAGAAATTGCTGGCTGTATGCATCACGTGGCAGTTACATTCAGCTCTGTTTCAAACACACCTTCTCAGAACCTGGACCATTGTTGAGATTACTCAATATTACACAAGAGCAGAATTGCAGATGTCACCTGGAACACTGGGAATGTAGTTTAACACACCCCAGTGTGTTGGGTAAATCATTCACAGAGTCCTGGTTACTATTGTGATTGAGGATAGTGTGGAAGCTCCAAATGAATGGCTTCCCCCTACATATCCATTTGAACAAATTACTAATGTTTCTTATTTACCCACGAGCTTGTACTGGAAGACGTGTAAAGGATTATTTAATTGTATTTATGTACATTTATTTGGCTTTTTTTTTTTTTTTCCTCCAAGGGTCGATAACGGATGTTGTGAACCCAGTTTATGTACGATTGTTGCTAGGCAAGACCTCCAATACGTGACCAGTAACAAATGCGCAAAAAAAAAAAAAAGCAAAACAGTTGCGGGATCAAGAGGTAGAATAACACTGTTTAGAGCCTCACATCAGAGAAGCCTTCTCCCAAGAGAGAATCTAGCACGAGCTAAGTGCAAGTTACAAAATCAGAGCGCCTGGCAGTGCCAAGTAGACCATGTCGATGGAACAACTGCAGGAGACCAGTAAGAGTCAGCAGTAGGATGAGGTTAGTCGTGTTCCTGCAGGAGAAAATATTTAAGGCATTTCTTAAACGTTGCGGACATTTAAATGAAGGCAAATCGGAGCATCCTATACGACATCGTAAAGGTGCATGGCATTGCGGTACCACGGGCTCTGAGAAGAGGGAACAGGAAGCCATCGTTCCCATAGAATATGCTGTGTGAAGTGGGAAGCTCACAGCCTCGCTGATACCCTTGAGCAGAAGCTCGCCATCTGCTGATATTTACATACCAGAAGCTCAATCACTTGGCATTCTGGAATGATATTAACAATGCTGAAACTGTGCAACACAGATGCACATCAACATGGCCCCAGGCCCCTCTACTGTGTTTCTGTGCTAGAAGGGGGTGGCGACTGTTTAAAATTGTCAAAATCCCCCCTGTTATTAAACATGGCTAGAGGAGGCCCTTGAGCTAGAGCCCGGGTAAACCTGTGCATTAAAGCATCCCAGCACACCTGTTCTTCTTCAGCAGCCTTGCAGCCTCTTTATAGACCCTAAATTGTATGCCATTTAATTTCCCTTTTGCCACAACTACCTGCAAACGCTGATGGTCACCATTAGTCTATCGGCTGGTAAATTTCCACCTGACAACACAGAAGGTAGAAGGCCTGGAGGCAGGTAAAGATGACCTTGAGTTTATGCTAAAGGTAGTTTTTGCATAATATGATTTGTTTTTGTGTAAATATTGGCGCTATACAACCTGATTTGTTTCTTTTTTGTGCCGTGAGATGCATCAAGGCGGCTCTGAAGCACTGAGGTATAAAATGACACAGTCCTTGGAGGTCAAAGGTTTAGTTACACCTAATGTGAATCCTTTAGGGGATCTTCAAAATTTGTCTGACCCTGGGACATTATTATGTAAACAGAAATTTTAAGGAGGCAGGAAACTTAAACAGATTTCCTTCGCGATCAAAAAGATTAGGTGAAGCGTATGGTTTTTCTGCTAGCAACCATTTCAGGTGGCGTGCTTTACTGGCAAACGTAATAGCAGAAATGTATGCACAAAAAAAAGGTGGATCGTACCCTTATCTGTGTCCATTTCCACGGGTACGACTTGTACCTTCCCACCAAGACAAAAGGAGGCGGCCAAAAATGCTGAAGGGGGGTGGTTCATTTTACACATCCAAGGTGTTAATAATTGATCCCTTCTTAATTATACCCAACGCAGGTGCTGCATTCATCAGGCATGAGGTCATAAGTGGGGCTTCCCAGGTGACTATAACTGGCCATAGCTTTTCTGAAGCAGTGCAGTCACAATGTAGCTATGTTATGAGACTACCGGCCACTGTGCTAATTTAGATTTTAAATGAATGCTGTCCTGTATTTCTGCCTGACTAAAGATGACACTCGAGTAGAAGAGAAGCATCTATGAGAAGGTCATAAAAAAAATTCCTATATTTAAATAAATACAAATAATCAATATTAATTAGCTGCCACAGAGTTCAAATGGCCAAATGCGGCTACTGCAGGCAAGGGTGAAATCTTGGATTTTCTGTAATTTTTCAAGGCATATTAACTCGGAATGCCATTACATGACTCCTACATGAGTGATAAGATAATTACTTTTATTTAGCAGATGGCTTTGTCCAAAATGACCCAGAAGTGAGACAAATGGCACATTGCAAACATGCATCTGTCAAGGAGTCAACTAGGCATAAGAGCTTCCAATGAATGCTGAGTTACAAGTATAAGCAGTAAGGGAGCAGGACATACAGCAGTTGCGTAACATTTCCAACAGATTATGAATCTAATAATGAATCCTGGGTCTTGATGCATTTCTTGAAAGGGGAGAGAGATTCTGATTGGCAGATCATCCCAACATTCGGGAAGATCTAAAAAGTCACTACTCACGTGGCATAGGGATTTCAAAGCAATGTTGGTTTGCTGACCAAAGAGGACGAGATGGGATGTAGGTCTTAAGGAGCATCTTGGTAGAGGTGGGTGCCTATCCAGTAATGGATCTGAGGGCCAGCCCCAAGGACTTGAACTTGATGCAAATGCCTATAGGGAACCAGTGAAGAGAGACCAGGATGGGTGTAAGATGAGGGCAGGGGTGAGGAACCTGTTCCATGGAGGTCCGGGGTGGGTGTGGGTTTCAATCGACCAATAATAAAGCAGTGGTTCTCAACTCCAGTCCTGAGGGCCCACTGTTATTGGCTGCTTGAGAGGTGATCCCAAAAACCCGCACCGGCCCTCCCTGGAACAGGATGCCCACCCCTGATGACAGCATTTGGGATGACTGTGTACCAGATGTGCTGCCATGTGTTTGAATCATCTGCACCGGTATGACAGCACAGGCTGTTAGACATGACACTAGACAGTTGCAGTGGTCTAGTCACAAGATATGTGCTGGACACGAAGGTGAGCTGCAGACGAATAAGGTCTAATGTTCCTGATACAGATATTACTGACCAATGGATATAAGTATATTTTAAGCAGATGAATCTCCACATGCACTACATGCAGTGGTCACAGTGGAGGTTACTTATGAATTCTTTGTGCCAAAAGCCTCATCTTAGTCCAGTGATCAAAGCTGAAGCCCAAGTAGGTCATTTGTAAGCTCTTTCCCACCATAAGAATATTTTTCCAGGAACTTTTTGGGAATGCCTGTTACCTTCCCACCACTGGAATTTGTGTGGTAGTTCCTGGTCCTTTTTTTTTTTTTTTTTTGTCTCTGCTTCAGGGTAGAAATTTCTTTCCACGTTGAATCGGAATCAGAAAAACCTTATTGATCCCTGAAAGGATCAATATTTATTTTTGTTAGAGATGCATTTTTCTTGGCCAATTCAGATTTCCAGTTTTTTTTGCACGTGTGACCTGCCAATACCGATTTTTGCCTAAACCAATTTTCTAAGAACTATAATTGATAACACATACAGACAAAAACGAACTTTTCTTCAATGCAAAATTTTATTTTCATAATAAATTGTTAAACTATAATTTTATATTATAGTAATATTATAATTTTCCCCAAACTGCACAAGTTACAGGATCTTCTTTTACTTATACAAGTCTCAAAGTGCTCTGTAACTGGACTGAGGTACAAATAACTGATAATTGAAAATGAGTTGCTGTACACCCAACTTTATCTGTCATATTTTACTTTAGCAAGCAAGAGCAGGTGCAACAGATTTAAATAACAAATGTCAGGCACTTAATCGTTTTCCAGTATGTTTAAATTCAACAGATAACACGACATTAACGTTTTCTCTTTTTACTCGTCTTAAAATAAAGGCCATCGTTTACAATATTCCAAATAAAACTTAAGTGTACTATACTCTTCCAAGTAATAGATGCAGGGTAATACTATTAATACCAACATCACAGGTTATGCGCATACAATTACTGTACATCGCTAGTAAACTAGATTAAGGCTTTTTCATACCTTCCTACTGTACGGACATTATAGCGCAGAAGGTTGAAGTTTCGTTAAAACATTTTACTACTTCATAGAGCGAAACTTTATAGCTTTGCAATATTAATTATTATTCCTCTTCAAGATTATCTAGTATGTGTTTAATTATCAGTTTAATCAGTGAAAGTTTACCTCCGATGTTTCACCATGGTTTCGTGGTGGTTCCCCCAGGGTTTACTTTGGCTTTACATGTATTACAAATTGCAAGCTTTGTGTCGTCTTCACTCACAGTGAAGAACTTCCACGCTAACGACATGTTAGCGCTGACTGTGAGCGTATACGCGGCTGTGAGGCCATTGCCTGCGCGGCTATGCGTGTGATGTGTGGCGTATGCGTAAAACGGAGCGGATCGGTATCAGAAATACGTGGGGATGCACTGACCGGTCTCCGGTCCGGACCGATCAGGCTGAAACTCTTAAATTCTGATCCCTGGCCGGTCGATCGGTGCATCTCTAGTTTATTTTGCAACCATATAAGGGTGAAAATGGGAAAGTAAAGTAAGTACTATTATTATATTATATAAGTAAGTACTAGTAATATTATAATAAACAATATAAAACAATAAACCAATAAGTGTAGTAAATTACCCAATGTGCTGTCGTGTTGCTAAAAACAAAATTGTACAGGTATGTGACCTTCAAAAAAAAATGGAGATGGTATTGATGAAGTAGGATCAAACTTTTATTCCTTAGATTTTAGTTAGGTTTGAGAGTTGTTTGACTGTCAGTTTTCGCTGTTTTTTTAAGTCTCTTAGTGTTTTTGTGTATCCAGTTGTTTCTTTTAAGAACATAAGAAATTTACAAACGAGAGAATGCCATTTGGCCTGTCAGACTCATTTGGGGAGAATATAACTAATAACTCCGTTGTTAATATTTTATGTAGCTCTGATTTAAAGAAACCCAGGGTTTTAGCTTGCGCTACACTAACAAGAAGACTACTCCATATTCAAACTACACGCTGTGTAAAGAAGTGCTTCCTCAAATTCATTTTAAAATATTCTACCCCTAATTTCCATTTATGGCCACAAGTTTTATTCTTGTAGCCCTATGATGAACCTTTTCCAAGGCAGCAATCTCCTCCTTAAGGTAAGGTGACCAAACCTGCACACAATATTCTAGGTGGGGTCTTACGAAGGAATTGTATAATCGTTGCATCACCTCCCTTGAATTAAACTCCACACACCTAAAGATGTAACCCAACATTCTATTGGCCTTTTTTTATTGCTTCCCCACACTGTAGAGACTGGGACATGGAAACATCAACATACACAACAAGGTCTTTCTCAAAATCAGCTATTTTTATTTCAGTGGATCCCAAAAAATATATGTACTTTATATTTATGCTGCCTGCATGGAGTACCTTACATTTATCTGTGTTAAATTTCATCTGCCAGGTATCATCCCAGTCACTAATTAAATCTAGATCCTGTTGTAGCCTCCGTTTCGCTAAATAAGTATCTGCTACACCACCCACCTTGGTGTCGTTTGCAAACTTAACTAGTTTACTGTATGTATTGCTATCAATATCATTAATGTAAATTAGGAACAATAGTGGTCCTAAAATTGAACTCTGCGGTACCCCACTATGAACGCAGGCTCACTGTGATATTGTGCCTCTAATAACTACTCACTGCTTCCTGTCAGTTAACCAGCTTTCAATCCAAGCTGCCACAGTTCCTAAAATCCCTGCAGTTTCGATCTTAAACTGAAGCTGTTTGTGAGTGATAACATCAATGACCTTCTGGAAATCTAAGTAGATTGCATTGTAGGCCTTTTTGTGATCAAATTCTCTTGTAGCTTCCTCAAAGAACTCTAGTTAAACCGTATCTACCTCTCCTAAATCCATGTTGGCTATCCCTCAGAATCCCTTGAACCCAGGTCTTTTAAGTTCCTCTCGTTACATTGTCAGTTTGTGTTGTACAGATGATATACCATTAAAAACAGCACTTTGGGTTCAACTCCTTTTGTTTAGAAGTGCTCTATAAATAAACAAACACAAACCTATACTACTTGTGCCAACAACATGAAAAAGTATATTTTGAGCTGTATGTTTTATGTTTGCACTCAGATGTGCTAATGGAAAATATTGTACACGGGCAGCGAAAAAACTAGGACTGTATGATGTATATAATCCACTATTTTATACGATGTGCAAGTGGTATCGATATAAATGATAGGAACAGAAACTGTACATGGTATATTTCAGTGTTCAGCATAAAGCAGAGGAGTATAGTTTGACCACTGGGAGGACGGATCTCCAGAGGTGTTCAATACTACACTTAAGTACTAAGTAGCATAGTTTAAGGGCCTCTGTCAAGTTCTGGGCCCCCGGAATCTGCCAGGGTATCCATATCCGTCTGACGCCCATGACCACAAGCACCAGTGCAACCTATATAGAAATATAGATCTTTGTTAGGCGTCTACCCAGCAAACTTCAGGTACCTGGTTCCTGGGATGTCTGGTTTAATTTCATCCTGGAATGTTATCAAGTACATGCCTGTTATCTTGCAGCATGATTACCTGCACTGGCAGCTTGCAGCCCCCATGCAAGCAGAGGATATATTGATATGTCAGAAATGGTTTGGGAACCAGTGGCTCTAAATTGAGCTACAATGACTGGCTTGCTGCCACTGGGCTGTGCCATGAAGGCTGTTGGCTTCTAGTAACGTTCAACAGATGGATACGTGATGTTTATTCTAATAATAAAATGTGTGTGATGTGCAGAAGTTCACTCTAAGGGGCATTTATGTTTCTTAGTTACTGATTAAAACTTCCTGTATGTTTTGTTGTATTTGGTTATGACTGTGGGTTTATTCTAGGCTATAGGATATGAGGTTTCACTTGATTATAGAAACTTGTGGCCAAGTTCAGACATCATTGCATGTTAGGTGTGAGGCAGGAGATCTGTCACTCGGTGTACAGAATATTTTTGCATTGTGACATTTGGATAAAACTCTTTCAAAAAAAGTGTATTTCAAAAATAATAATGCTTGAAGGTCATGGAGCCATTTTTATATTTAAATGACTTGTAATAATTACATAATGTGTTATGTCTTATACTCTTTTGCTGTCTGGTACTTTATGGCGACAATATCCCCCTGTATCTTGCAATAAAAAAAAAATCAATGGAGAGAGAGATCAGGTGGGATCAGTGTTCAGCAGTTACCTTTTATGAAGGCTGTAAAACCATATTATGTTCTCTCATTGTAGCACAGTACATGAAGGATTGGGAGGCATGGAGGTGAATGAAGTCTCAGGGAAGGGGTTCATGCATTAATAGCGGATTTCAGTGCATGCTATTGCACTTGCAGGTTTTTTTTTTTAGTGTATTGTATGATGGCTCCCTCTAACACATCTGTTACCTTTATTCCCGTCATAAAATGCAAATTAGGGGATTTATCCAATGTCATAATTCCCCCTGTGGGGAAGTTGTCTTCATGCCTTCCTCAGCTTGCTCTTTTGCAGAGTAAGCTGTCCACGAAGGGCAGCCACCCGTAGCGGCACCCAGGGAGCTGGGGGTTTAGGGCCTTGCTCAAGGAACCGCAGAGGCTGGGTTTGAACTGGCAACCATCTGATTACAGGCACACAGGTTTAGTCCACTAAGCCACACGCTGCCCCAATACAGATTACCAATACAGAATGAATAAATGGGTTCCTGATATTAAAATGTTTTAGTGCCATTTTAGTTCGTGACTGACATTTTGAAAAGAAATTTTAAAAGCCATTGGTCAAGTGCTTATGATGATGTTTCATTTCCAGTATTGATTATTTAGTCGTAAATGTTGCATTACCAAATTGCCATGGTCAAATGAAACTCTCATGTACGACGCAACCCATGTGTGCAGAATGCAAATAAGATAAAATTCTAGAGTCTGATTTGCATAATGTGTAAGCAAATAAAGAAAGAAATACTTCTGGCCATGGTAAAATGCCTAGTGAGATGAACAGGCGTGCCAGTGCACCGAGGGCCACCTCCTCCAGGTTAATTGCCATATTCTAAATAAATGAATGACTCATAGCACTTGACGTCTGTTTCTGTAGATGTATACGGTTCAGCGCCCGGCCACAGGGAGAACCAGTCAGACTACAAGTACAACCCTTCCAGTCCGCACAGCACATTGTATGCACTCCCTAGCTGTATAGTCTGAAGCAAATACATGGCCATGGCTTAAAATTACTGCTCCCCCCCTCCCAAACAGTTCCTGAAAAAGACATGCCATTATTTTATAGACTTGATTATTTCAGAGTTTAAATGGCTATTTAGGACAGAAATTAAGATTTGCTACGCTCATCATTACAAAATCAAAGTCCTAAATGAAAATTCTTTAACCTTTTGGGTTTAATTTCCTTGGCTACTGCAGCACTTACTCCTACAATATCCTCTGTCTGGAAAAAAGATGCCCACGAAAATTAATAAAGAGAATATGGCTCATGGCAAAACAAAATGCTAGCTAATTAAAAGGGCCATTATAGAGAGAGCTTACTTCCCTAGAGGGAGACATTTAAACACCGCTTGAGTTGCGTTAATCACTGTGCTGCCTGCAAAAGCTAGCGGTCTCCTTGGCGATTGTTTAAATGGGTTCAAATTATACTTAAGGCATAAATTAAGTATAAAAATGATTTTGTAGCCTGGTACTAATAGCGGGAGTATTGGTGAGTTACTGCTCAGACTCTTCAGGCATCTTGTACATACATCTAAGCAAACTTTCTGAAAAGGTAGCTATTGTTAATAACCAGTTACCGTGCAGCTAGAAAGAATCACGTGTTCTTCGTCATTATCACACACATTCCTCGATTTCTGGTTTTTCTTGCTCGACGATTTACTCGTAAGCCGGTAAAGTTTCTCCGGTGACCGGTTTGGGCTGTTCAGCGGAAACCTTAGAAGCTGGTTTTGGTTTGAGCTGTTTGAAAAGATTACGACTCTCCAGTTCTTTGGCATGGATGTTGTGGGACATGCAGGAACGTGGGCTGTTTACCTGGGTTCCCATTTTATTCCTGGCATTTGTGGGCCCTGATAAGTTAATTGGTGGACATTATAGTGTCCTGGGGGAGTCTGGTTATAGCACTAAACCTGTTCTGTGTGTCTGTTCACACAGCAAAGTACCCCGAGATCAAGTCCCTGATGGGTCCTGACCCTCAGCTGAAGTGGGTTGTAACTGGGATGGTGCTGACCCAGCTTTTAGCCTGCTATCTGGTACAGGACGTGTCCTGGAAGTGGGTTGTCATCTGGGCCTACACCTTCGGCGGCTGCATCAACCACTCGCTGACACTGGCGATCCACGACATCTCGCACAACGTGGCCTTTGGCAACAAGCAGGCTCGCTGGAACCGTTGGTTTGCCATGTTTGCCAACCTGCCCATCGGTCTGCCCTATTCGGCCTCTTTCAAGAAGTACCACATCGACCACCACCGCTACCTGGGCGGCGACGGCCTCGACGTGGACGTGCCCACCGACCTAGAGGGCTGGTTCTTCTGCACCCCTTTCCGCAAGCTCGTCTGGCTCTTCCTCCAGCCGTTCTTCTACGCACTGCGCCCCCTGGTGGTCAACCCCAAGCCCGTGTCCAGCCTAGAGTTGCTCAATGCCGGCGTGCAGTTGGTGGCAGATGTCTGCATCTTTTACCTGTGGGGGCTGAAACCCATCGTTTACCTGATTTCCGGCTCCATCCTCTGTATGGGTCTGCACCCCATCTCTGGCCACTTCATCGCCGAGCATTACATGTTCCTGAAGGGCCATGAGACATACTCCTACTACGGTGCCCTGAACCTCATCACCTTCAACGTGGGGTACCACATGGAGCACCACGACTTTCCCAGTATACCTGGGAGCAGACTGCCACTGGTGAGTCTGGCCTCATGTGTGGTTTTTCTTCGAAAGCAATCTTGTTATTCATGTTTCGTTATATGTACAGACATGCATAGAAATTATTATTATTGTTGATTATTAATAATAACAATATAATAACGTTGATCATGATAATATTCATAAGAAATAAACCATAGTGGTTTTAGTTGATTTTCACTTATTAATGTGACTATTTTATACATAAATTTCATGTACAGGAGCTAAATATTCCTGTATTTTGTGGGGAGGTAATTCCATAGTAGTTAAATTCCAGCAAAATTAGGCAATGGTGTGTGTTGCTTTTCAGACAACTGTAGTAGAGGTTTGTTATATGTACACTTATTTTCACATTTCAATAATTTCGTTCTTTAGTTTTTTTTCTGGTAAGTGCTTTGTGACTGTCTGGATCTGGTACAGATGGGTCATCGGAAAAAAAGATTTTGTATTAAGCATTTTTCAGATGTTGTGCCTTATGAGTTACAGGGAGTGTAAGTCCTGGGAGGGAAAGAGACAAATATTCAGGTCCTAGATCACTGTGCTACTGGCTTTTCTAGACGATAAAGGGAAAAACTTTTTAATCTAGCATGTTTAGAATGGCAAAACGCCCGTTTATATTTAATGGATTACTTATCAAAGGACCCCCACCTGAAAAAAACACACACACGAATGACACAGAGATGTTATACTGATACGACGGCCTCTGCAAACTTCCAAAGTGCAGGGCAGCCATTGTTTCACTTGTTCCTCCACGGTTTGTGCTTGGATCCATTTACTCAAAAGTCTCCCTTTATATTTCCATCAATTACATCATCAAAGCTCAGTCGGGTGTATTCCCATGGTGTGTTTGATTACTGGTGCCCAGGTGTAGGCTTGTGACTAATGTAACAAATGGCATTATACCTTATTCTTCATTAACAAGTGTACTAGGCTTAGCTGCTAGCTGCTGTTTAGAAGAAACTGATTATTTAGCGGAGTCATTAGTCTCAGACAGCAAGGGAATTGGCAGAAATGAGGCAGACGTTACTGCAGGCGTTCTGTCCAAGGCTTGCCTGAACATAATGTGACTTGTGCCTTTTCAAGTCGTATTTTAACAATGGAATGGTCACATGGTGCTGGAGGTGAAATATTAGGTGTCAGTGGTGAGCATTCATGTCGTACTGCATTAACGGGACCTGCTCTGTCATTGGTGCCAGGCAACTCCTTTTTGGAATCACTCCCAGGAATCCTGCTTATCTCCCAGCTAACCTGCTCTTCTCCCCCCCGCCGCCCCCCCCCCCCCCCCCCCCCGGCGGGGGCGGGGGAGGCACGCGGAGAGCAAGGTCGGGAGCCCCCGCACCACAACGGGGGGGGGGGCGCCC
>JABFEA020000029.1:3831160-3843540 GCA_019775915.2 Cyphomyrus plagiostoma
GCTCGCCCGCCCGCCCGCTCGCCCGACCGCCTGCCTGCCCGCCCGCCTGTCTAACCGCCCGCCCACCTGCTGGCCCGCCTGCCCCACCTGAGGCCGACGTCCGCCGCTCCCTCTCCAGCTGCACCTGCATCTGCTGCTGCTCCATCATCTGCCTGCGGAGAACGAGAGAGACGCGTCAGCTCCCCGTACACCACAGTGGCCCCAGCGGAGCGCCAGCAGCCCCCCAGCTGCTCTGGGTGAGGGATCTGTGTCAGGACGGCTGCTGGTCCGCCTGGCCCTCAGATCACAAGCTTTCCACTCCTGTATGTCGCATTCGACAAAAGCTAAATAAATGTTAATTCTAATTCTCAGGTGGCAGGACTGAACCAGACTGTTTTTAATGGATTTAATAAAGAACTCTTGCACTAGACCACAATCAATAAGTCTCTCTTAGCTCCATGTAGCTGACACGCCTGGTTTAAGGACAAATAAAGGCCATTGTCTTTTTTAAAAAAAAAAAAAAACAGGATGGCTGGCTGTAAAATAGGCGCAGACACTGCAAACAGGGACAGCACATGGAATTCTTCAGCTGTGTCACGGTTGGCCAGAACACCACCTGCCAGCTCAGGGTCACACCACTTATTAGAGACCTATAATGTAGTAACTCCTCTCACCACTAGATGGAGGCCCTGTGCCAAGGTCTCAATAGCGGCCACGTGGGATAGTAGCGATGTGGGATTGGTGACTATGACTGCCAAGTTTCTAATGCTTTTGGGACCTGATGAGGATTTTTCCAACTCTGCCACATAGCATTACCGTTTATAGTTTTAACCTATGAAAAACTTTACTTTTCAAGTGAAATTACTGCCATACAGGACCTGCCTTTATTCAGGAATTTTAATTAGCACTGAAGTTGATCTTCTTTCTTGTCTTATGTTCATTTGAAGCCACATATGATGAGTGGTCAGACTTGAGAGTAAAACACTTTCTAATCGGTGTTTGCTGTTTCTCTCTGTGAGCAGATGGGCGTTTTGCGTCATGGCCGTTTACATGCTCTGTTTCATCTGTAAACTCGTTGTACCAGACCAACGTGATTTTGTAGATCTGCTCCAGGCAGGATGGTGGATGGAATCAACGTGACGGACGGGGGCAGTGTGAGGAATGGGGACTTCACTTGGGCATGGGAGTGGAAAGGGTGCTTAACAAGCCGAGAGGAGAGAAAACAAAAGGATGCCTTTTTCTAGCAGAAGCCCAAGAGGACACAGACCAGAAATCGAAATGAGCTTTGGCACATGCAAGGGGCTCGAGGTGGGTATGGGATCTGCATCCATCTCGGTGTGTGTTCATGGTCCAAAGAAATGAACAGGAGGCCAGGTTTACATCAACACTAACGAGGTGCAGCTGAGTGAATCAGCTGGTAGCCTGACTTCACCCCGCCCCCTACAAATCCACCCACATTCCGTCCCCAGTGGGATAAAAAAATCCAAATCAGTGATTAGGACATAAGCAGGGGCATTTTGTTTTTTAGCCAGGGATGATGGAGGCCCAGGTAGTAGCCTAGGCAACCTTCACTGTGGTGCCCCCCCGGCCACTATCGTCAATGCTGTCCATTGTGTGAAATAATATAATAATGCAATAACATTATTAACATTATTATAGAATAATGAATTCTGTCCATCCATCCATTCATTTTCCAGACCCACTTGTCCTTTGCAGGGTTATGGGGGTCCAGAGACAGGAAACAACCCAGGACGGGACACCAACCCACGCAGGGCACACATATTTAATTATTATATTTATAAATATCAAGAACAAGAACAACAACAATAATAATAATGATAATAATAATAATAATTTATTATTATTTCTTGCTGCATTATTTCTTTTCTTGCATCAACTTTAATTGCATTAATTCTGATATGGCAATGGGAGAATAGTATGACCCAAGATTTTTCATAGAATTTAATTTCTATACTGAATATACAGACTTAATTTTGAAATATTTGTCATCCTGTTGCCACTTCATTTGCAAATTGGTCCCAGTGTGCTAATGTGGATGAAAAGTTCCAGCACAGCCAGGGAGAGGTGCATCCTGGGATTGGTGACAGTATCTTAGGCCTCAGGCAAGAAGAATGCGCATGTGTGTGTGTGTGTGTGTTTTGTACTGACCCCGAAACTGGGAGCTGAAACTGTTTGGGAAGAGAATCAGAGCTCAGTGCTACAGGGATAGACAACAGGAAAGCAGTGAGGAATATACACAAACAAACAAGCTGACGTTCTTACATGTTTGCTAAATTTAGCTGTTTTGAGGATCATATGGTCTAATGCAGAGGTCCCCAACCACCAGGCCGCGGACCGGTCATTTGGTATCGGGCCGCATAGAAAAAAATATTTTATTTCGTCGTATTTTTGTCATTTTATTTCGTCGTATTTACCCCCCACACTTTAAAGGCCGGTCCATGAAAATATTGTCTGACATGTAACTGGTCTGTGGCGTAAAAAAGGTTGGGATCCGCTGGTCTAATGAACATGTTATAGACTAATGGACCAAATATATGATGAGATATGGGTAGTTTAGTTTGCTTTATATTGTTCAACATGGGGACATGATGTACTGTAAGGGCTCAGCAATGGTGGGGGGCAAATGGCGGCGACTGGCTGACTGGCTATGAGCCTAAAGGGATGCAGAAGCGCACAAGATCATCATCTTTGAGGTCATCATACACTTTGCTCAGGCACAAGAGCCCCTGACTTCACCAACCTGGCAGAAGATTGCCTTTTAGGGGAGTTGCAGAAATATGTAAAACCTAAGCATTTCTTTGTTCGGGGGTTCGCTTATTTTCAATGGGGATACTCTGTTTCTCTGCTGTCAACTCTGGGCACACTTTGTCTTAATAAAGAAATTTTATCTTGCTTAAGTTGTGTCGGGTAACTTTGCTTCATTCCTGGTGGTGAAAAGAATTTCGAGAAGAGGAGAGTGTGTGCAGGTTTTTTTACTTCCACGGTAGCAGCTGTAGCTGTTCTATGCCGATGCTGCAGAGGGCGCAAATACCACTAGAGGTGCCCCCGCATCACGGAGCTGTCATGTGGAGACACCGCGGAGTGTGTGAGGACTTCTAGGGGCGCCGGCTTAGCCAGTCAGTTTCGCTCTGTCTCAGAAGATGCACGCCGCATGCTAATTGACTGGCTAAGTCAAAACCCATCAGAAGATGGAGCCACAAATGTCATCTAAGATGTTTACCAGCCCTGTTTCTAGCACTAAGCATTCGGTCATTTCGCCACAGCGCTGTAATCACCGTACTGTTTTCTGCCCTTTATTGTTCCATCTTTTAGTCACGGATGTGGTTTGTGGTTTTCAAGCTACATTTAATCTACTAATGAAATATTCTTGCCAGGATTTTATTGCACATCCTGATATAGGTAGCTATGGGTCTCTCACCTTCTCTGGTTCTCCATGTCATCTGCGGTGGGCCCGTTCTGGGCTGGACGTTGGACAGCTGGACCTGAAGCACAGAAATAACATTGTTATACAAGGCCCTAATCAACGTTTAACTGGAGCTGACCACACATGTAGGCATGAAGGATTATTACACGTCACATCTGAAGAAATATGATCAAACACTTACAGTATGAGGAAGCAGGATGAAAGACACTAACAGATAAATGTCTGAAGAACTATGATGAAATACAAATGCAGACATACACCTGCAAATAATTTATCATTGCTAAGCACCAAAAAACATCAAAATCATTTTGTTTTACACTGTAATGCACAGTCTGTTTTCTCTGTCCAGGGTACTCTGTCTCACTTATCTCACTCGTTTAGTTTTAAGAGAATGCTGGGTAAACTGGCTTAAAATATCAGAAAGCCAAATAACAATTTGTGAAATTTGTAGTACAATTCAGACCAACCATCGGGGATTTTCTTTTTTGCTTAGAGATTTTTTTTTTTTTAAATGCAGATCATACTGTCTCTGTGACTCGAACCCTGAGAGATGTCTTGGTGTGGGTGAAATAGCAGAGCGCAGAGTAGGGTGTCTTAACGTGCGCTGCAAGGTTACAGGAAACTGGATAGTACAGGAGAGAAACACTAGGGCCAAACGGAGCAGGGAATGAAGAAAACAAAGAGAAAATAGCCCTAGAATGAGAGAAGAAACAGAAGAGAAATTCACCACAAACAAACACCTAAAATAAAAGGAACTTTCAAAGACTGAGTCAAAGTTATGTAAATTGATGGTAGGCCTTATGTTATTATTGCAAGCTAAAACCTTGGGTTCTGAGGCGGAATGACCTCCTCTCGTTTGTAAATTTCTTATGTTCTTAATGTTCTTTATATGATGTGTGTATATATGTATGTATATATACATATATGTATACACACAACCGCACACACACACAGAACACAGTAACTTCTGTAAAAAAAACTTCTAAAGACGATGGCTTCTTCTTCACAAACCAGTTCACCTATACGGTTAGTGTGAGTGGGCGGCACCAAAAGTCCATTCTGCAGTGACAGCAGCAGGATGACATCACGGCTGTGCTGCTGCCATGCAGACGTAACGTGAATCTGCTCTCCTCCTACCCAAGCCACTGTGACACCACTAACTCAGAGCACAACCCACCAGGCCTTTAACAATGGCACTCAGTACTACGATGCGGGGTTACTGGCTTGTCGGGTTTAAGGTAGTCTGGGCAAAATGTAAGTGAATGAATATCAAGTCCATTTAAACTGTGGTACCTTAAATCCAACAAGTTACCCCGATAAGCCAGTAACCCTGCTTCATAGTACAGGCCTCTGGTCATCAAAATCCATTCTTTAGGCCATATGATTAATGTTGTTTATGTATTATTTCACATTTATTTGACTTTCAAAAACAGAATCAAAGTTATGACCCAGTAATGAAATAACAAATTAGTGTCACATTAGTAAGTGTCATTTTACTATAGTCAGAACAGTATTAAAATGAGTACCTGCACTTGTGTTAAAACAGATGGCAAATATGATAATTCATAAAATAGCAAAATACTGACTGATCTATTGTCAGGTCAGTGACACAATGATATATATATATATTACAGATAGATACATGAACAATGCCTTCCTATAATTTCCACAAAATGTTCTCCTGCCAATTTCCTTCCTGCAGCAGACAGAGACCGCTTTTCCTTTGAAGGTTACACTCATGTAACTTATCCAGGCTATGGTTACACTCAGAACAAACCCCCCCACACCCCCTCGCCCAGGGTGAGCTGTTGCCCGGATATGGCTCACGTTGGGCTAGCGACCCATAAAGCAACCACATGACCAAATGCGCTCGGTCGCTGCTGATGTCTCGTCATGCTAATCAAATAATGATCAAATAATAAGAGGGGGTGGAGGAAACAGCCCCAAGGCCACCTAGTGGTGAGCTCTCTGCCCCCCGACACCCAGCACCAAAAAAAAAGCACCTTTCTCATGACATGACCGAAATGCCAGCAAGCTCATCACACTAACCTCACCCTTTCTACCACACCGAAAGTAATGAATGAGACTTTAAGAGCATAGCATTGATCTTTACCACTCCACGGCGCCACCTACTGGGCTGTGACTTCACAGCAATCTCTCTGGATTTTTTTGTAACCCATTACCAAAATGACAATGCCGTTGGCCCGCTCTCGCAAACAGAAAATCACGTGGAAGCCGCTCCACAAATAAACAACACAGACGAATCGGAGAGGCTCAGTTGCCATTTGACTCATCTGAACGGGCAAGACGCCTGAAGGGGTAAAAGGGCCTGGTGGTCCTGGCATGTCAGAAACAGCCATCCTCCTTGGATTGTCACACACTACAGTGTTAGGGGTTTACGGACAATGATGTGATAAACAAAAACGTCTCTACAGCGGCAGTTCGGTGACTGAAAACATCGTATTAATAGTAGATGTCAGAGCATAACTCAAACTCAAAAAAGGTAACAGGAAGGCCACAGGTGAAAAAAATAACTCAGAACAACAGCAGCGTGCAGAAAAGCGACTGAAAGCACAACTCAAACTCGGAGACGAGACTGGGTCCCACCCAGCTCTGAGTGAAAAGAGTTTATATTGTGAGGCTCTTGATGTAAAACCACCATAGGCATGCCTTTGCCGTAAGAGTACAGACAGCATTAGGCACTTGGGCCAGGACAGGCAGGCATTCCCGCTGAGTTCTCCCAGCATGCCTCTGGGTTTGTGGCTGCCCGCGTGGTGAAGGTGGGAAACTTTGCCGCCTGAGTGCACAGTGACCTTCAAGGGCTGCGAAAAGGAAGTTCATTAGAGGCTAAAGGGTGCCTTATTGTGGGCGCTGCCCTTTCACAGAATCAGCCTAAACAGAATAAGGGCTTCACTGACCAGAGATGCCCGGCCCCTCAGGGCGCACGTCGTGCCAGTTAGTTACCCTTCAACGAGGGCATTCAGCTCACCACCAAGTCGGGTTAGTAATCAACTCCGCCAAGCAATCGCTTGATGCAGAAATCCACCAGACTTTTCCAAAGATGACCATACCCTCTGTCCCTCAAACACTGAATCAATTTTTGACAAGCTACTTCCTGACCAGGATATTTGCCCAGTAATACAATGTGAAATATATCAGTGGCTCTACACAAAAGTGTGCTGGTGTTCTCCTGAGGCACAGGAGCACATGGAAGCCTGGACTTACTAAGAGAACAGTGCTACACATGCGGGAGCGTGTACCAGGTGAGCTGACCACCCTAATCCATGTCAGGAGGGACACTATGAACTACGACAGGATTTGCAAACTACCATTTCACCCATTTCAATTAAAAGGACTTGGACTTCATGTTAGCATGGAGTTCTTGCTGTATGTTGATTGGTCAGCGTCATATAATCATGTACACTAATTTTAATCTTTCCAAACCAGTAAAAGCTCAAGATGAACCAAGCAATTTAGCTGAACACAGGAGCCTTTCAGGTTTAAAGTAGTTTGTAAAACCTGAAGTTGCTCATAGTGCCCCTCCTGACATGGATTAGGAGGTCACCCCGGCAGCAGGTGGGGAGGAGACGCAATGCTGAAGCAGAAGTCAGTGCATGTATGTATGAGTCTGTACATTGGTGCCCAAAGGCGCTATACATTTCCGTTAGGGCAGACACAGCATGGGCCGTATTCCTGCAGGCCTGTGGCTGGTCTTGGGCCACGTCACCATGACAGAACAGCGAGCCCGTT
Organism: Cyphomyrus plagiostoma; assembly: GCA_019775915.2. NCBI lineage: Eukaryota > Metazoa > Chordata > Actinopteri > Osteoglossiformes > Mormyridae > Cyphomyrus > Cyphomyrus plagiostoma. Next base: position 3,838,335 of record JABFEA020000029.1, read on the forward strand.
TGCAATGCGAGAGCGTCTGTGACGCATGAACAGCGTGCTGCCTTCGTGTGCCGAGGACGAGGGAAAGTCAATGCAGCCACACGTGGCGGCGATGCAGAAATGCGCAGTCCTGGCTGCACGCCTTGACATCCGCAGGCAGACGTGTGCATACACACACCAGCACGAACAGATGGCAGATACATGTTCTTTTTTGGAGCTGCCTCAGCTGATCTCTCCAAAGCCCCCCTTGTGATGGAGTGGGAGTTTAAGTGGATTTGATCATTCGCCTGGGATTCTTGATCAAATCCACAAAGATGAATTGCAGTTGGACTCTAGGCCCCGATACTTCCACTTGACCATTAAGTTTACAGAAAAAAGGGACAATCTATGTCAGTTACCTTACTTAAAAAGAGTGTCCTCAAGTGTAAGAATTATTCAGATATAATAAGGTGTGAAGATGAATTGTTACAATAATATTTCTGATCAGCCATCCCATCAGGCACTACTAGCAACATGTGATCACACACAAGAGAGGGGATGTTTCTCGATACTCATACTTGACCATACTCATGTTCTCGTTTAACCATTTTACATCATCCTCCACTGCTAGAGGTACAGTGGACAGTATAAATCCCCAGATGTTGTTTCTGCCACATCCCAAATATCATGATTCCCATGATTCATTGCGGTCCAAGTTTGTTCTTTGGAGGCAAGTTCCGGGTACTAGTCCTGCCCAAACCACAAATACAATCTTTGCGTTCTTGATACTGAGTAACACCTAGGGTTAGCTTCCTCAGCTGTCACTCCCCAACAGAATTGAGCCAGTCAGCTCCGCCTTTTAGTCCTCCTTCCCAGTATCACTACACATGTCAGGTATCACCATGGCCAATCTGAAGGGACAGAGTTGGGTTCTCTGGCCATGAAAACAACCAATCCTGTCTGAGCCTCCCTTACGATACGGATGAATAAATCTCCACTTGCTGATCAGAGACCGCCGATGGATGCCGGGCAAAGGCGGACTGGCCACGCTCAGATGGCACTGGATCACACAAGGTGGCAGAAGCTCTTCCTTAATTGTGGCTGTTACTTAAATTTCAGCTTTGGGAACAAAGCGCGAACAGAGCGGAGACCCAGCTCGTGTGTCCGCTGGACAAAGGTGCCCCATCGGCTCAAATTTACCACCGTACATGTGCTGTCATGTCAGTGGTGGCAATGCAGCCAAACTATGGAGAACGTATATGTGTCAAACCTTCACTCACAAAAACCAATACAGGATACTACCCAAGACACCACAGTCTAGAAAGCATGACCGCCTACAAAGTACGATCCTACAATAGCTTTTTCCCAGCCACAGTTATACTGATGGCTGAGGACATTCAGGTGGGTAAGAAATACAGCACCCCCACTTCCCCCATAGACATTACCTGGACAGCTAGCACTCCAAGAAGGCGATCAGACACATCAGAGCTACAACCTCACTTTCATTCTGTGTTTTCTTTTAGGTAGTCAAATAGGCTATTCCACTGAAAAAGTTAACAAACGAGTAATATACCAGTTTTGTGTACAGGCAATAAAGATATCTATCTATCAATAGGAAATCACATATGATCTCCACACACATGAAAGAAAGCGAGGTTAAAAAACACACAAAACACAAATAACTATAAAGCTGCAATTACAAAGGATTTAAGTTCAACAGATAAGTTGAGCAGATAAGCTTGGTTTCTTGTACCCTCTTTTGGCTGCTCCTGGAGAGTGAAGGACGCGATCAGAGAACTGTAAGCCCCTACCTCAGGACCAGACTGGACGTGAGGAAGCTGAGGGCTTTTCTCTAACAGGAAACGGTGAAGTAACAGATAACGCGAAGCAAAGTGTGAAGCACCCTGGTAACCCCTAACGGACACTCCCGCGGTCCCTCTGCGTCCCTGTTGAAGCCGTTCACTGCTTCGCGGCAAGTGGGAGACACACAGTTGGAGAGGCATGGCGGAGTGGTACCTACAGGACATCCGGCAGAGGAAGAATCGGCTAAGGTGGCAGATGCACACACACTGGCAAATCCAGTCCCGGCAGAGCATAGTGTGCGGGCTGCTCTTCCTCCTCCTCCTCCTCCTCCTCCTCCACCTCTCCCTCCACCTCCACCCCTTTCCTGCTGGGCCCTTTGGGTCTTTGGCCTCGCCCACCTTGGGGATGGGGGGATTAATTATCGGGTTCCCCTATCGCCTGTCAGTAACCCACACTGCCACAGCAGCCAGGTACCATGTGCTGGGGCCTGAATATTTCATGACCCCCCCCTTCCCCCCCAAATCCTTAGTCCATCCCCACCAGCCAAGCCACACTTCTCCCCTTCCTAGGCTGGAGACAACCTTCTACAGGTAAGAATAGACATTAAACAAAAGCTGCACTGTAATATGTATGATTTGCTGTCTCTAGTTTATCACAACAGCAAACTTGTGCGGATAAACATGACAATCTTGCTCAATTAGGGAGCAAAAGTGAAACAGCAAAGACCAACATAAGTCATTAGAACATGTTCTGCCGTTTCGTTTCAGTTCCACACTCAGACAGACCAAGCATAGAGTGCACACATGCTATTTTAATATCTTTCATATGGGTTTCTGGCTTTGAGACTTCAATTAATTGGTTTGACCCATTACCCTGGCATGTTGTCCTTTACTAATAGCAGACAGACATGAAGAGGCATCCAGAAAAGCTCTCATCCTTGAATAATAATCATACGATAATTATTAACTGCTTTTCTCCACTCTTTTAAAAACGAAAACACAAATTAAGTGACAGGGTACGTATATTGGATTCGATCTTGGACATTTCATTTGACTTTGCTGTGATGTCACAACGCTGTGCTCATATTCTGCGTATTCACCCTGTGCTCATTTACAGCGATGGAATAGCAGCGGTCTGTCAGAAACTCCAGAAGATACGCAGGGCCCACAAAGTCCGTTTTATCATCGTACTTTTGAGGCATCTGTATGAATGTGGAGACTAGTGTGCATTATGAAGCAATGTAGGGTACACATAGCCAGCTGCTGAGGATGGTGATGTGGTCATGGGGAAGGGGACCATAGTGGTGTGGGCAGAGCTGTCCTGCCCTGTACCTGTACACAGCAGTCTTTGAGGAGTGGGGCTTTATAGTGTGGGCGATGCTACCCTGTATCTGTAAGCAGACTTTGTGGGGTGGGGTTTTAGGGTCTGGGTGGTGCTATCCTAGTCCCACTTGGTGGGCCAGAGGGTAGATACTGAAGTCTATTCTGAGTTATGCTTTTAAAAGTGACATCAGTTTGAAAACTTATTGCCTATCAAAATAGTGACCAATAACCTTTCTGGTCCACTGTAACATTAGAGTACCTCTAACGTGTTATTTCTGGCCGAGGAGGTGCTTAAACCACGAAGGGCATCCTGAAATGAATGCTGCTCTTCAAAGAGCTTTTTTCTGCACTGAGCCAAAACCGCTTCTACAGATGAAAATTCTGTAGGATTGAATGAACAACCATAAAAAAAAATTTTAAAAATGAACATTGGTAGTCAGTACTTTCGATTATTAATAAAAAAACAGAAAGTTCCCATTGTGACCACTGTTAATTTAATTACACTTTTAAAATTATACTAACAAAGATGTAAACAAAAGAAAAGATGATTCCATTCCAAAGAGAAGAGCGGGACCAGCGTCTGAGGATGGGGTTTCTGCAATGGGTACAGCAGCTCTACCTGCATTAAAGCCGCCATATTTGAAATGCAGCCATAAAAAATCAGCAGTTAAACATAACTGTCCTCTAAGCAACTCGATAATTTAATTGCTAGAAATGGCTACATAAAAGAATGCCTGATGTGCGATATTCAAGTATGTTTATACACAACCACGAGGTCGCCTTAAAATACCTACCACGGTATAATACAGTTAGCAAGGGATTCCTAGACATTAGCATAAGCTAAGTGGCTATCGATGCAAAGACTGTGGTAACAGAATCCTTGTTAGCAGCTGACGAAAAACCCGTTAATAGGACAGCAGGGGGGCACTGTTAAGCAGAGTAATGAATCCTAGGCTTACACAATCTCATTACCCCCCCCCCCCCAACACCAGTTACATTATGGGAACATCCACCCATGTGGCAGCAGCACAGTTCCACCCCTGTTCCCTGAGTACCAGATGGAGACTCACAAAATGGCACAGCAGCTAAAACCATTGTGGCGGGAGAATGAGGGAAAGGGGAGTGATGGGGAGCCGTTCAATCTGTAGGAGGACTGGCCTGACCGAGGGTTTAGCCTCAACACTCTAAGCTGTACTAGGGGTCCATTATAATGAACTACCGCAAATTTTATACTTAGTCAACCAACAAAGCATAAATATTACAGCATGTCTTGTTACCTTTAAACCTTAAGAGACCATTAAGATGCGGTACTGTCCAGGTCATGTGAACTGATGTTAAATGAGCCAGATGCTTTGTGATGGGCAAGCACAGGCCCTGTACTCACTACGCAGAAGGCTTAGCTAAACAGCTAATGCCAGCAGTTTTCTATTAGCTTGGCCCATCAGAGCTGCCCCCAGCAGAGATTCATAGTGAGAAAGCTGCCATTAAAAACACTCCTCATAACTGCAACGCCCAGCTGACGACCAGCAGATGGCGCACGGTAGCCGAGGGCCCAGGAAGCGAAAACTGCAGTAGCCAGCAAAAAGACGGGACGAGAGGCTGCTGAAACAACAGGACGGTCAAAGCCTTGCTGATAATTAAAGCTCTTCATCCACAAAAGAAATAAAATAGTGTATGATGAGACCCCTGTAGTTTTTGAGAGCAGACCCCAATTAGATTAATATGTAATATGATGACTAGCTTTGCCATATTGATGACTACCTGATCACCATATTGGCCTTAAACATGTCTTTGCCTCTCTGTCTACCTCTAATGTACAACTTCCTGTCTAATAACAGTTTAACAGGCTTATTATCCGAACAGAGGTGTTTATACCTCAAAACAACGCCAACACACACAGAGACCTGTCCCAGTAAAGCATGATAAACACCCCCTGCTTCATCAGCTTTTCCTGGGGCCTCGCTGACAAGTCCAACTCGCCTCATGCCCCAAACACATGGGGGGTTCGAGAACCTCGCTGCCTATTTCGGTCATAAACTACAAGCGACAACCAAACCCCAGCCGCGGGCGGGGGGGGGGGGGGGGGGGGGGGGGGGGGGGGGGGGGGGGGGGGGGGGGGGGGG
>JABFEA020000029.1:3867451-3894443 GCA_019775915.2 Cyphomyrus plagiostoma
AGATAGATAGATAGATAGATAGATAGATAGATAGATAGATAGATAGATAGATAGATAGATAGATAGATAGATAGAGTAGTTTAGCACAGTCACACTTCTATTTGTGCTTTTAAATAGCAAGAAAAGATCCTTGTTATACTTGTCAAACATACTCCTTCAGATGTGCATTAAGAAATGCAAGGGAATATTTCCATGGTTCTCGAAAACGTCACAGTTCTGAAACAGCCAGTGTTGATCTTTCCAGAGTCAGTTGAAGTGTCTGTTTTTAGACAGCTGGCTTTTTCAACGAACTGCTTCTTTCTTCTTTGCTACTGCAGAAGGCAATATCGTTCAGCATCTCCATGTGGCATCATGACGTCGAGTGACTGCCTGATGGTGAAAGCGGAGAAGACTCACCCTAATGCGCAACCCTCACTTTCCCATCAAAAGCTGCCGCCTGGGAGCCATCTAATTAGCCTACAGTGGGTTTGTGGCCCTGCCAGGCACCAAATAAAAGATTGGTGCCTTAAGTTACCCAATCACAGCATGGCTTGAAAAAAATATATACTATAACAGACCTAAGCAAAACAGTCCATTTTGACACTGCACAAGAAGATCCTGACTTAATGATTACTGGTGCAATGTTTATTATTTCATTCCGGAATGAATGAAGCAGATGCTAGCCAAATTAAACAGTCAAGTGTTGAAATAACGGTATGATACAATCATATTGAGCCTGAGGAATTTAATTTCCTTCCCTTCTGTAGTTTCAGGCTTGTGACATAACCTTGCCATAATTGCTTCCTGAAGCTCAATGGCAAAGAAGGCTGGTCCTCAACAATGGCTAGCAGATCCCATCCAAGACAATGAAATCTCACAGGCTAAATAAACAATGGGCAAAAGCAAATCAGTGACTGGGCCTGTGGTTCTACTGGAAAATGAAACAGGTAGCCTATCATCACCTAAAATTTAACAGGGTATGAGTAACATGGGTCAATTATTCAATTACCATGTTATGAAACACTAAGAATAGTTAAATATTCCACACTACAAACTGCAACAATCGTACAACTGTCGTTCCTCTTCGAAAATGACACTGCTGGTGTACACTGATAGTCTGAGGTATCGCTTGTGTTTCCAGATTTACCCCACACATAAATTCGTTGAACTGATCATGATTTCCAGGCGAGTTTATCCCACTACTGAATCACCCGAATAAGAGTGCAATGCGGACAGAGAAAACAACAGGATGTGAAGATGCTGGTCTAATGGAACCTCTGACACTCTGCATGGTGCTACACCAAGCAAATGTGCATCATTTCTGGATCTGTCACATGACCTGATTTATTATGTTGTATATATAAAAGCCGCATGACCCTGGAGCAAACGATTTCTCCTCACGAGCCGCAGCCCTCGAATCCACCATCCACGCCCGCCTCCGGCATCGTCCCCGCTCATTGCGGGCAGCCAAGCAGCGCAGCAGATGCCAAGGTAAATAGGAAAGAGCCTCACAAGATGGGGGCCCGCTCCAGAACGACATCTGAGTCAGCTGCTGTTTAAGATTGTTATATAAAGGGCATGCTAGCCTGCATTTCTGTGGGTCGGGTACCATGGTAAAATGTCCTGGTGGGAAAGGAAGGCACCATTAAGAAAACATGTTCAAAATATATATGAGATAAATAAACTTTGGAGATGAGTGCTTCAAAAGGAGGTCTGAAAGGAAGGAGGTGTTATATGGAGAAACTGATTGTACATGCTTGAAAAATACAGCAAAAGTGAATCACAAGGCGTACAGGAACAAGTGACTTTTTTTTTTTGGGGGGGGGGGTGGCGTTTGAAAGTTTTCCAGTGTTTCCAGCTACAGCCACAGATCAAGAAAATCTATATTTATCTGACTGCCCAACACGACCATTTTAACATTCCCTTGTTTGCTTGGAAGTAACCATAGACTCATCCCATTTCCAATAAGGCTAAAAGCTAACTGTCAGTACCAGCACTGATTGCAATGAAACATGCTAATATATGTTAATTATCCGTTAGAAATGTTGAAATATTTAAAATAAAATATTTGTTAAAGTACTTCCTTGAGTACATTTTGCTGAATAAAAATTAATTTAACATATGAAATCTAAAGAGCAATCGAGTGTATTTTAACACATATTTCAATGTACTTTTCCAGCTGTTAATGCTAATGGAAAGTAATCATCCCCTCCCTTGATCCTGATTGATATATAAACAGTTTTTGTGACTTTTTGGTAACTACTTCTAAGGTAACAGGACATCCGGGGCTTAGCCTAGAGTCCTGTCGATGAGTTGAAGTTAAATATTTAAAAGAGTAAAATTGTATTAGTCTATTCTATTAAAAATATATTAGCTGTGCGTTCATCGCCACTCTGAAAAACCACATTATACATCATGCATATAATAAACAAAACATGACTAAGAAAGCTTTGCTAAAATATTCCAGGCTTTGGCCTCGTTAGCCTGACCCTGCTGACCCTGGTCACCTCTGGTGACTGCCTTAGTTTTACTGCTAGCAAATGAAGTCTGTATACCTTTGTCTGGGACTCAAGTGGATGAGCACAGGGGTGGGCATTAAATGAGGAAATCTTAGGAAATTGGCCGGAAATGTACTTTATGTGAGGTGTTCTATGAAGTGGCAAATAGCCATTATGATGGCCGTATTCTCAGTTCTGCCTGAGTGTTTTTGGCCCTGAGGAACAGAAAGATTTGCCTTTTTTGCACTTCCTACTTCACTGGGTCAGCCCTGCAGGACCATGTTAATCTATCACCGTGACAACAGAGTGTGGTCTCCAAGCGGCCTGGAAAATGAAGCCACCAGAGATGGTAGCGTGAGCTTTGCACTGTAATAAACACCGAACCTCTATGAGTTCTGAGCTTTCAGGCTACATTTCCAATGAAGGCATATTTAAAACAGGAAGAGGTAAATTATGAAAAGTGCTGAATAAAGCACTATCCTACGATCTGATTACAGAGTAATCTGATGGTCTAAACAGATGCCTTGCATTTCATATATTTAAGTCCTTTTATGTATATTGATATTTCACTGATACCCACAGAGATTTTTTTTCTCTTTACTTCATTGTGCTTTCCATGAGACACACATCCAGGTGAGAGTAAGGTTGGGGGTGACAGCAAAACGTCAGCCACCAACAGCTGGGGGTCAAGGGCCTTTCTTAAGGGCCCACAGATGTGTTACTATACTGCAAGGAAGGGCTTGAACCAGCAACCTTCTGATTACAGGCACAGAGGTTTAACTTGCAGAGAATACATTGTTGCCATTTACCATCAGAAATCTACGGTTATATTATACAAAAGCGCAAGAGCCTGATTGTTTTGGTATGGAGGCGGGGGTACATTACTTTCTAGGCTAGTCTAAGGCCTCCGTCGCAGATGATTTACTTTATTGGTACATCCCATGTTAAGCATGTGTAGTCGAAACACATTCAGGAATAATGTGATACGCAGCCAAAAGCTATATCTAAGGCTACCAATACATGACAATGAAAACACATGTTCTTTTCATGTGCATTTTGTCTTTATTGCAATCACTTGAGATTTTCTCCTGCTACACTCTCTCTCCTGTCAACCCCATCATCTATCATCATGCATCAGATAACAAATAAGGCTGGGAGTAATAAGCAAATTAAAAAACCCTGGAAGATCTAGTGATGTAACATATGGTAACTAAATTCCAAAGCCCATTCACAATAAAGTACCAGTACCATTATACTTGCACTGTTGCAACGTAAATCACATGTCCTTGTATTCTGACCTTTCAGAATATAGTGTCTGTTCTGATGCCCCGTTGCCTTATATATCTGTTTCCTGAGTGACGTCACTTCGGCTCCAGAACTACGCTGGGGCATTTCGGTCTACCGGGAATGCAGAATTCCGGATTCCCAGCCCAAACAAACGTTGCACCGTGTCCCGGATGAGTGGAGTCCCTCAGCAGGCACCCAGAGGAGTATTTGGGATGCCGTGGTGCAGAAGGAAGCCGGGTCTGCGCGCATCCTCCCTGCTCCCGCCCAAAGTTTCACCAAGGTGACCTCCGCTCCCTCTGTCACTGCACCGGCTGTGGCTCACACCCCACACTGCTACCTCCTCTGCCCTAACCATCACTCCAACACTCATAAACACCACATACCCCAGACTCTAAGACAATGAGGTATGCACACATGGCTTTTGTAATACTGCACATCCCCCATACAAATCCCCCTCCCACAAAAAATCTATCCACATCACTTATTTACGTCCTGCCGACATTTGCGGAATGTAAACCAGCAACCATCCAGGGTCCTCGTACTGAATTAGCAATTCATGAGTACAGTCAAATTCGGTTAGTATTGGAGGTTTGTCGACAATAAAGATATATTAAGGGGGGGTATCTGTTGTAGACTGCAATGCATTATAGGCGGCTCTCACAGGAAAGATGATGCCTTCCTGGGCCCACGCTTATGAAATGTAGCCCCACCCACTGAGCATTCACAGCCAGCGATACAGCATGATCAAACGATTGTGCCTGACAGCTATGTGTGTGTGTGGTTAGACCAATCAGGAAATGTACTGCTGAGAGGCAAATAGCTTTTTATTTCTCTTTGTTAATTTGGTATTAGTAATAACACAGGCAATTTCCAAACTGATAAAAATATATAGGTGAGTCTGTAGTGTTATTTTGTCACCACGTGAACTGTTACAGGTCTGGCCCACCTGATTTTCTACTGACCCACCCACGCTATGATCTCTGGCTCTGCTAATGCTCAGCCGAAGGAGCTTTTGTCATAATGATATCTCCAAGGTGTGAGACCCCAAACATATACATAAGCCCACAAAAATAACCCAGTACCCTTGAGAGCCGGTGAATTGTTTCATGAAACTGGTAAGGAGGACTTTATGCCTGAATGATCCATAACTTTACTGTTTGTCCTATTAAGAAACGACCAAACTTTCTATGTTAACTTAACCAATGGTTTACATCGTGCACCCTAGCACTAGTCTAATTGGCTGAACAGTGTCTCTCAAAAACCAGAGGCCTGTTTATGTGATTGATGCAAAACACTTAGGTGGTACCCCATCAGGCACCCCTGGTCTCTCCGTATCCTGTTTTAGGTGACTAGTCAATGTGCAGGGCGGAAATGCCAAAGCTTCATTGTCTCCTGGAATCCCATTACAGAACGGCAGGTCCAAAAAACACTGCAAACATTAAAGGCACAGGAAACAAGACTGCCCTTGTGAAATGATCTTATCTTTCGAGGTAAGTTGCCCCCGCATGTCAGAATGGATGGAATGAGTGCAAGTTTAGTGCTGATATATCAAAAGGCCAAACCCAATGAAAAGAAATATCAGGGAATGAGCCTAGCATAGACACATAAAACATGTAAATAAGTACTAAATGGGACAACAAAAAGAACTGCATTTACAGTATAATAAGTACTTAGTCTGTTTTTGGCTGGCCGGGCAAAAAAAAGAGATTGCTGTTCATTTACATTAGAGAGGAAAGTTCAGGAACGTTAAGGCCCCTGTTATTATGGGGAGGTCGCAGAACAACGAGAGCGCATTATAACATTTTAAGCTGTTATTTTTTTGTTACAAACCAGTAATCATTTTGGAGTGAAAGCTCCATGGGGGATGGAGGTTCCGGCGTGCGGAAGAGATCCCCAAAGAGGGATTAAAGTAGACTTCCAGGAAGGCTGTTAACCTGCTCCACCATATAGCCCGAAATTAACCAGGATTTAGCTGTCATCTGGGCAGAGAGAAAGTGACGCCCGGGGGCCACCCGGACATGCAGGATGGGCGAGAACAGCCAAAACCACGTTTGTGCCATGGAATGTAGAAACAGAGAGAATACTCCACGGCATTTAAGAGGGACTTTAACAGCACGGAGCCCGCTTCTGAAACACCACTGCTGCTTGTAGGAGCACCAATCCACAGAGCTCCGTGAGATTTCTGTGATTTAGGAAGCACTCAAACTAGCACTAGAGGCATCATATTGCACACTAATGCTTGTTAACTTACTAATACTGAAAAACATGGCGCTTCAGCAATAACTGGAATTAACTTTTTCTAGCCTATACTTGCATAATTATTATTCATGAACATCTACAATTACAGAATTAACTTTTTCTAGGATATAACAGAGGTGCTATTTTTTTTTTTATTTGGAACTATTCTGATGTGAAAGCATGTATTTTATTTTACATCTAAATATACAGGCTTGACAAAAGTAATTTCAGGCCTGAACAGCTTCTGATGTGATCAAACAGTAATCATTTTGGTTTAAAATAGTCCCACTATATTTAGTCTTCTTTGTGAAGAGCACTATTATTTCTTATTATTATAAAATATCTTCAGGAAGCTAAAGGAAAGCAGATGAACAGCATACCTAGGCTTGCCGAGATGTGGCCCCCCCGGCCGAGAGGTGCATTTTCCGGAAACGTCTGCCCAGGCATTATGGCAGATTGCAACCTGACCAGCTGCAGCCTCCCAGCCCACGGTGGGCATATTCCATGTAATATGACTGATCAATGTCAACCTCTTTGTTTGTGTGCTTAATTTAATTACCCCAATGTCCCTCTCTTCTACTTTGATGATCAGAAGTCCATCCTTGAACATTGGATAAGCTGTAGATTAGCCTCAAAGGGAAAGCAGACCCGCTAAACGCGAGGTCTTAGTGCTTCTTGCTGAGGAATTAATGGTCTTATGTTCTTAGCAGGGAGGGAAGTGGCTCCACGAAGCCTTACAGGGATGGGCACCGTCGCAGAAACTGTGTCCCTGTTGTTGTGCACCAGTCGCCCTCTGAATGAACACCCACCTCTTAACCTTGGCTACAGTGGGGCTTTTCTGAACATAAAGGCTTCCTCTCACTCTGGTTTCAAAAGATGACTCCTCCTCTAAATTCGCCCACACACAGCTACAGACACAGACAGACACATACACACACACAGACACACACACACACACGCAGGCACACACACACAGACAGACGCACACACGCACGCAGACACACACAAACACACAGATACAGACACACACACACACGCAGGCACACACATACAGACAGACACACACACACGCACACAGACACAGACACACACAGGGAAACAGAACCACTGATCCCACCCCTAACACAGATAAAACATCTGCTTTGTCCAACTGTCTGACAGTTCTATAATATCAGGCCTACTTGCCTATTACCCTCATGCTGGAGGTCTCCCCATTGCCTCTACTGTAGCCAAAGGAGCAGCTGATTGCCCAGCTATTCATGGACTGCGTTTGTTCAGTCATGGAGCCTGCAGCACTACCACTGAGCAAAAAAACGTAATCTGCACAAAATCCCACCATATAAATGGGTACAACTGTGCTTTTCACAAGCAGCATAGGGCAGCATCCACTCCTCATCGGCTCTGCCCATTTCCCATGACCATGCATCCAATATGGGGCCATTGTAGGGGGCGGGGCAGCTGTGGATAACAGCATCTGATAAACGGCTGAATGACCTAGTAATATAAAGTAGGAGAGAGCCCAGCCAATGCAGACAGGCTCCAGGGCTGGTGACTCAGCCAAAGTGGCTGCTCCGCACCCCTTGCCCGCGCATCGATCCCTCGCCGTGCGTCCAAGGCGATGTTTACGGATAAACAGGCCAATTAGCCCAAGCATACGGCGCGCCCGGCCTTCCCACGGCGGTGGCAAGGGGGAGCCTTATCACTAAGTGACGGGGGGCATTCAGACCCCTCAGTAGCTGGCAGAATACTGCCGCTCGGTGCCAAAATGCTGAGTAGCATCATGTGCTGACGGGGTCGCGTCATGGTGGCTGCCCTTCCCTCAGCTTCCCTGAACCAGCTCTGCCACCCTCTCCCCTCGGTGACAGGAAACCCTGTCGCTTCTCCTGGGTGACTGCAGCCTAGAGGCCGAATGCAAGTGCTTGGAAATGGCTGATATTTTCTTGATTTGTTTTGTCCCTGTTTAAACAGCTTATCATAATGCATGATACCCATGATTCTTAACCCAGTCCTTGGAGACCCCCGTACAGTCCACAATTTTGCTCCCTCCCAGCTCGCAAAATAGCTACACCAGGTATTTGGTGTGCTTGATGGCTTGGTTCAGTCTTGATTGCTTGGTTCAGCTGTGCTGGGAGCTGAGAGGAAGCAAAAATATGCACTGTCTGGGGGTCTCTGACGACAGGGTTGGGAAACACTGGGTTATATAATATGCTAGGATCAGAAAATTAACCATGCAAGGCTCCTGTCAATCAAGGCTTATTATCATTTTTTGTGCATTATTACTGGGATCATCTACATATGAGTATAGAGAATTATCCCCAGGGACAAGAACGATCTGATCTGAGACCTGTGAAGAGGCAAACAGGCGTCCTCTGGGATGTTCAATGAGTATGCCTACCCTTCAGTTCTAAGAGGCACTGTCTTAGTGTTTAGCTCAGTCATAAAATTATGCACTTGCCCTCGCAGGTCAGAGTGAACATGCTGCTGTCAGGCATTAGGGTGAAGTCGAAGGCAGGGTCAGATCACTGTGCGCAGTCAGTCACTGCCTGCTTCAGCTTAATGGGAATCGATAAAGTGTTCAAGGGGGAAGTGGATGCGACCTGCTGCTGACTGCCTGACAATCCCACACATGGTGGATTTTGAAGCCTCATTTCCCTCACTGTTAATAAGTACAGCCCTAGGGTTGCCGGAGGGAGGAGCTCATTACCAACAGTGAGCTGCTGGGGAGCTGCAGTCAACAGCCATATTAATGGAATTGCTTCGCCCTGCCTTCCTGTCCACTGCCCTCATCCTATAACTCCCTCAAAGCCTCGCAGACAGTGATCCGTCTCCCTCACTCCACCCCACACCCCCGTCCCCCTCCCTCCCACTTCCCCGAGCACCAGGAACGTTCCAAAAACTGTGCCGTCCGACTCCAAGCCTGCGTCCAGCACTTATCCAGCCGACGTTCCAGACTGAATCCCAAACTTCTGGGCATTTCTCCACTAATCACAAAAGCACAAAGATACTAAGCAAACAGCAAGTGAAATGCAATTCAAAATCAAGCAGTAGAAACTGAGGAATAACGAACATTTTTCTGAAAGATTCTATACTTGCTCTCTGATGGATGTTAAGTGGCTACAAAGACAAAAACAGTCTGCCAAAAGAATGAAAAAAAAAAACGATAACAGAGATATATAAAAAATAATTTCAGCATTTGATGACAGTTATTCTTTGTTATGGCACAGTCAATCTAGTCCTTCCTGGGACCTAATGGAAGTAGATGCATCACAATGCAGAAATTAAATCAGCATTAGAAATGCAATAAACTAATAGAAGAAAAATATATACCTTGTCCCCTTCTGAGATTTCCAGACCACTTTAAATAAATCTGCTTGTCACAGTAACTATTGAGCTTATCCATCCTGTAGCTATTGTTGACATACTGTTCCTGCCCTAGTCTCTGAAGGTCCATCCATCCATCAATAAATCCATTTCACATAATTGCTTAGTCATGCATTCATGCAGTTTTTTATCTTTCCTGAGGAAATTCTGTGTAAGCACCTTGCTCAAAGGTATAATAGCAAAGCCTCTTACACAACCTGACCCAGAAACATTTTGGCCCTTAAGCACTGACCTACCAGCACCTACTACATCTGTACTGTGAACAGTAACGGAATATGACAAACCTGTCTCAGGGCAATGACCACCCCGCTTCAACAAGCATCAGGAAATCTGCAGAGCCGATAAAATTATCTGCGGGCATAGTGGGCAGTGGATCAAATGAAGGCTTTAATGTTTCCAGTGTCCACTGGCTTCCTTTGACATCACTATTAGACAAACTGAACAGGCTTCCAATTGAAATCTCATTTAAACCATAACCCAATAGGGCAGTGTATAACCCTGTGTCTGGTGTATAATTGGACTTTGTGGAATTTGACATAGTTCTGATCAAAGACAACAAGAACTTAAATCATGTTTAAAATTAGGGTCAATAATTAAATAGACATTTTGCATCACAATATTGGTTCAGGCGGTTGGGCTCAGTGCAAGACAAGCATGTAAGTGCCTCCGACAGCACGAAATGCACAGCTGCTTCAACTGCAGCGCCTCCGTCAGCGATCGTCAGTGGCGAGGCTTGGGGAGACGTCAGTAAGCTCTCATCTCAGAATCCCATCAAGCTCAGCTGACACAAAGACACTTCTGTGTACAAGAGCTGCAAACAGACACAATCCACCACCTAAACATTCACAGACCCTTTCTGGCTACATACTGTTTGTTTCCTGTTAATCCTTGTAGTTCATTTACTGCATTAACTTGCTAACACACGTGCTCAGTGATTCTGGGAGATCAGACGACGGGCAGCGTTCAGAACGTTAGACAGTCAGCGTTCGGCTGAGGACGCTGACCTGACTCTTCCTATCTGAGGTATCTCTGGAGATCCAGGCACCTACCTGCCTTTGTGGTCCCAGAGCTGAGCCCCCAAACTGTTGTATATCTGGGGGAAGTAGAGTCGGTGTGACTGTAGGTTTGTGTCCATTTCTCTAGACTCTACCACCAAGCAACAGAAAAGCAGATTTCTGTCCTCCTTTCGGGGATGATGTCAGCACCCGGTTCCGCTCCTCCCATGTGACGATGCGACCCGGACACCCTGCCCCTCTCCTGGGCACCTTCTGTGGCTTCTTACCTCATTCCAGGCACACTGACCTATTTACCTATTTCCAAAATTCCTGCCAGAAATTAGACTAAAATAAAAGCATGTTGAAAAAACACGAGGAAAAGAAGAGCGGGTTTTCTCATTTATTTTTCCTGTTGTTTCTGCCACCAGTGTGGGAGAAGAGAGAGATGGAGGGCAGATGGGATCCCTACAAGAGAGAATCTGCGCAAATGAAAACGGGCAGGAAGGGTATTCATCGACAGATGACTGGAAGTCTGATCACATGACCCTTCGGGATGCTGGCTGGCTGAACACTGCAAGGGGACTACGGCTCCTTCCCCCCCCCCCCCCCACTTGCACTCCCTAGGCTACGTTCCCCCACTCCAGCTGTGGCAGGAGAGGCATCAAATCAAATAAATCTCCTCTCCCTATCTGCCAAGCCTTAGCTTGGTCAGATGCTCCGGAACGCTAGGCCGCCCAGCACATGCCAGACGGAGCGATCCGCTTGTTCCCAACTCCCAGGGAGGCGGCAGGGCCTACAATTGGACCATGATAATCAGGGGGTTGTGCACATACACACACATGGAGACACGAAGGTCTGCAAAGCAGGACAAGTATGTGTGACGATTTGCTGGTGGGGCCTGTGCACAGTCTTTGGGTAGGCACACAATGACCGGAGTGTGGATGATTATGGTGAACGCAGGTGCATTATGGTGAATGCGGGCGTGATTTATTTCATACCATGGGCAGAAAGTATAGGAGTTCAGGAAGGACTGGGGATCCTCCAGCCTTTCACATTGGACGGAGATATCAGCATCTGTCCAGACGGTAGCATAGAATTCAAAGAACATAACCGGCAACTAAAGAATCAATTAACAGCATTATTTGGAAAGGTAGGTCACGTGTAGAGCCGGGTCGGTGCTGGAAGGGGACCTGGGCCCCCAGCTCACTGAACCATTGGAATGGGCTAACTGGAGGAATGCTGACTATCTGCCTGTAGCCACTGAACCATGTGTCCATGGTGAGAATATGTTTCATGACACGTGGACCTCCGGTCACAGTTCATTAACACCCCTGATGGCCCTTCTGGCCTTTGCTGGAATCCCTGGCATCTGTGGGAAACACTGATCAAAATTCCCTTCACCAACAGCTCCGTTTCCGCATTATGAAACACGTGGTGGCAATGAAATTAAAGCATTGTGTCCCAGGGAATTGAAAAAGCCTGCAGTGGAGAATGAATATTGCATGCAGGCGGATGGAAGTTATTCTGCAGACAAGGAGTCATCAGATTAAAACAGACATACGGCCATAGCTCGGAATGTTAGAGAGGGCATGAAAAAGCAGAAAGACAGGCAGGCAGGAGACACGGACACAGGTGGGGCTACGATGGCGAAATGACAGAGGGGGTACTGGAGCCACATGGTAACAGCCCCTCCCCCCCCCGCGCGTCGCCAAGCAATGGATCGCATTCTAATCCTTAAAGGGGAAAAGCACCTCCAGTTCTGAGCATGCTCAGTGAGGCTCTGTGGCCAAGTGTTAGCCATCACCGGATTTATAGGGGCCAGCCTAAGGAGAAAGGAGAGGGAGAGAAGCAAGCAAAGAGTGATGAAAAGAGGGAGACAGACAAAACAGGGGAGGGGAAAGAGGGAGGTACGGCAGAAGCCATAAGGAGAGGGAAACAAAGTGCAAGACACTGCCTGGAGGGCAGGGGGCCCTGCACAGACTGTAGGGCACAATTAGTCAAACGATCCCCAATCTCCTTAAAGATGGTGCTACTGAATACGCTGCTTATACTGAGATTACAGAAGTCCAGCTTTATGGTGCTGGGGTGAGTGAAACAGGGGCACTGTGTGAGGCCAGATGAGCACGCTGTGAAGTACACACACACACACAGGAACACAGGAAAAGACACACACACAGAGCCACACAGGAACACACAGGAATACACAGACACACAGGAACATACAGGAATACACAGACACATACTCACAGACACATGGGAATACAGACACACACACACACACAAGAACACACACAGACACACAGACACACAGACACACAAGAACACACACAGAGAGCCACAGACACACACACAGAGGTTTGTAATTATATTTTTGTAGGGACTCTCCATTCACTCTAATCCCAACCTCTCTGCCCTCACTGATTTACATTGATCCAAAGAGAAAGATTTTGTTAACCCTAGAAAATGCACCTCTACCTTCCAACTAGCCTACATTCCACACATTCCCACCTTCATCCACGCCAACCGCCCAACAATCCAGTTTATTCACGATGCTCCCATCCGCGTCCCGAGTCCTATTCCAGTTCCGCTCTGTGCTCCTCTGCCACGTGACCCCCTTCCCACATGGTCTGGCCACTCAAGGAGCACCTGCAGGAGGGCAGCTGGAGAGCAAATCCGGAAGCAGCTTCAGGTGTTTGTGGATCTGAGGGCGATTCCTGCACAGGTCTCTGACCTCCAATGAGATCCACGCGGCCATGTGACGGGCAAGAGAGCCGACACAAGGAGCCGTGACAGGGAGCCAAGGCGCCAACAACAGGAGCCTTACCCAGGTTCATCAGCAGAGTACATGGCAGGCATCAGAGGAGGAGCAGGAAGTCGATGGGGGAAAAAAGAACAATGGGGAGCTCTTTAGGAGGTGGAGGAGGAGGCGCAGAAGGAGAGCTGGAGCTGTCAGCGGGGCACCAGGGGCCGGGCGCCGTGAGTTTCATTTCCGCTAGAAAAGGCAGGGAGCTACACTGTAGGTAAAGTGGCTGCGAGCAAGTGGGGGGATGGGGGGGGGGTGGCATGTGATCGCCACTGGCCAATCAGCATGAATCAGCGACTGCACGCACTCTGATCCACTCAAAGGATTGGAAGGTTGCTGAACTGATCCCTTTAATTACTGTACACACTCACATTTCACGAGCAGGCACTACGAGGAACAGCCTGGGGGAGGGGAGCACCATTTTAACACAAATAGCTGTATTGATCCGAGTCCAGCTATTGCCCATGGCATTTTCGATAGCGACTATGTCGCACTCGCAGTGCCGCAGCTGCTGCCAAACGACCTGCCATGTGACTTCCTCCCAGCAACCTTTCAGCGGTTCAATAACGCTCTCCCTGTGTGAACTCTGTCAGTGAGGAACGCCTTCGAAACTGGCTTCTAAGCATGGCGAGATGGCCACGTGCAAACACGCCTGGACAGGGCCGAAAACAGCATTTACTCTTCAGACTCTCCGTCTGCCAGTGTTTCTAAATATACTCTGTTTCTTTTGCTATGCTCAGCTCTCCTGTTCTGCTAGCACTCGTAAATACGGCAAAATGTATCCACATTTCTAGCTACTGGAAAATAGACCAAACAAATATATAGTCACTCATTCAACCCACATAGGGACCAACAGCATATACCTACCTACCGACCTGGCCAAACATAATAATCAACCAAATAAAAGTATGCATTAATAGGTGCATATTTATACTGGAAACAAATATATTACTGACCATAAATTATGTATTCCATATACAGATGAGTTTCATTACATTCATAATCTATTCAGATTCATCTGATTATTCTACACAGGGGCTTCATAAGTGAAGAGGAAAGTCTAAATGATCCAGGGGGCCAGACATAGACAGGGGCTCCGGAACAAGACAGCAGAGATAATATTTTACTGTGCCATTCTTAATTAATCGTGTTACATAAGTTTGATAGGCTCGGATAACCACATAGCAGCCAACAGTCTTAACAAAAATGTCTGGAAATTTGATCAGAACTTGACAAACATGACACTGTATGTAACTAGATATCGTGAACACTGCTATAGCACGTCTAGCAAGTCTACTGCTTCTCAGCCACCTTACTTATCTTGCTCCCGTTGTATAGAATTTGCATGGCCTCCTTGTGTTTCAGAAAGTGGGTCCCACATATTGGACTGGTATCCCATCCACAGTGTCCCTGGTCCCACATAATTGAATGGTACCCCATTCAACGGTACGCTGTTGCCTGTGATGGACTGCAATCCCATTCAGAATGTTCCCTGCCCCCCATGATGGACTGGTATCCCATTCAGAATGTTCCCTGTCCCCTATGATGGACTGGTATCCCATCCAGGGTGTTCCCTGTCCCCCAAGATAGACTGGTATCCAATTCAGAGTATTCCCTGTCCCCCAAGATGGACTGGTATCCCATTCAAGGTGTTCCCTGTCCCCTATGATGGACTGGTACCCCATACACAGTCTCCCCTGCCCACTGTAAAGAACTGGTCTCCGATCTACATTGTCCCCTGTGATGGACTGGTATCTCCTCTACAGTGTCCCCTTTGATGGACTGGTATCTCCTCTACAGTGTCCCCTGTGATGGACTGATATCTCATCTACAGTGTCCCCCGTGATGGACTGATATCTCATCTACAGTGTCTCCTGTGGTGGACTGGTATCTCATCTACAGTGTCCCCTGTGATGGACTGGTATCTCCTCTAGTGTCCCCTGTGATGGACTGATATCTCATCTACAGTGTCTCCTGTGGTGGACTGGTATCCCATCCACAATGTCTTCCGTGCTCAGTGCTTCCTAGGATCACCAGGCTTGTACTAGATATGCAGACTATAAAGCCGGGATGGGTAATATGATCTACACACGTATCTTTGCCATCTTTATTATTACTGCTTTCATACAGGTATATATATAAGCTACGCACTATCGTATATGTCCTATACGTAACATAAGCATGAAATGTATAATTCAAGAGGCACACATGTTCCAGGCTGATTAAACTCAAAGAAGACGGTTTTCAGCAGCAGCCTTAACAGCGCTGCAAACAGAACTGAAACCTACCATATATGCTGTATGGAAATAAAGAAATCATTTCAAGGCTATTCACCATATGGACTTTGGGCGGTACGACAGCCTCCTATGGCACAGAGGAGATGGCTCTCAGAGACGATGGGAACTGCCAGCCTAATGCTCTCAACACAAACACTGACCTATATTTTTATTCTCCCTCAAGTGCTTCCAGAGAAACGAGTCATTCAGCATGTTTGTGCTCCCTGGTATTTTGAGCGGATGTATAACCAAGACATCCGCTCCAAAGAAGAATCAACCAGCGGCCCGGTTTTACATGTCTGACCCCGTTACCGCAGCCAGCACTGAGGTACAAATCATGTAAACATGGACATCACATTCCAGGAGACACTGGGGGGGGGGGGGGGGGACGCGACGGGGGGCCGGGTAATGTGTCTCACTGTGGCCTTCCTCAGCATCCCAGGCGCAAAATCCAACAAAGATTGAATTAATACTTAAAAAGGATGCAAGATGAGAACTTATTGTACCCATAACTACTTCTGCTTCTAATGGATTCAACAGACAATACAGACAAGTGCATATATTACTGAACTGCAGGAGGGTGCGTTTCATAGAACAGACACTAGTTCACCCAACTGCATGTCTTTGGACCACTGGAGGAAATGGTATTATCCACAGAAAACCTGCGAGACATGGAGACATCACGCCACCTCCACATACGCAGAGCAGGGATATCCCACAATCCCCCAGCCCTGCAAGCATGATTAAAAAGTGTTACCCACTGAGCCACTGAGCACTATTTCCATAAAATAACAGAAAAACATATATTTTCAGGTCATTACTCTTTTACTAGCTCTGCATTGTTTCCTTCCCAAGCCTGTGAAGTGTGCAGGCACTCTCCCGACCTGCTGTGTGCTGTACCGCTGGGGGGACTTGTTGCTCGGCTCAGAGAGGCCAGCCTACCCTTCACTGGCGATGCCATGAGGTGAGAACACAGAAAGCCAGAGGGTGATGCTTCTGTCCGAAGCAGCCTGGAGTCCCATCTCTGGCTGCAGGTATGAAAACGTCACATGTGCTTAAGTAGGCCTTGCTTTTCATTGCTGAACTGCGATAACACTTTCAAGCCTCACAGAAGGTGTCTGTGTAAAAGGCGGGAGAGGAATCAATCATCCTTTTCAGTCCCGAGGGTGCTGACATCTGCTTCCTACCCCATCTCTGGAGCCTGGTACGGGGACCACTAACCCCACCCCCCCGCCTCACAATGCACCAGCCAGCCACTTCCCAGGGGACGAGGAGGAGGGAGGATGAGATGGCAAGAGGAGCCGTTTCCGGGTCGTATATCAGCCTGGTTCCCCGCTGCACACCATTCAGAATTCAGCAGATCAATATGTGCCTTCAGAGATCCTATTGGTATGGAGCAGGATGTGTCAGCGGACACTAGGACACAAACACGGTGAGACTCTTTAGCGACCGATTTAGTCCAGGGGCAGGACAGGATACAGGACCAATAATCAATGGCAAAATGCATCCATTAGTGCCGGCATTACAGGGCGTCATATGCTGGTCTCCCCATCAATGAAGATGCGGGCAGCAATGATCTCTTTGTACACTGAGAAGAAGAACCAGGATTCAAACCCCCAACCCAGTGGTATGAGGCACCAGTGCTGACTGGTGGATCTAAAATAAGTGGATATTAAATTCATTTAATTTTAAACTAATTAACAAAAGACAAATCAACTGTGGTTCAAAATATGTTTTTAACATTTTTATTAATAAACCCCTTTAAGTTCCATGCCTTGCATGACCTGCCACCTGCCTCATCATGCCACAAATCTTTTAAAATAAAGTTTAAATATACCAGGTTAAATTTAATAATCACTCCTCCCCAGAAACACAAGCAGTCTTTCTGAACTTTTCCAAGGATCTAGATGGATGTGATTTATCTGTCGGCACTGGCAGGTGGATACGGAATGGAATGCAACAGCACCCACTGCCAGGAGCACTGGAATATTTACCCCCAGCAGCATTTAAGGGCAAAGTGAAATCAGACCAATCAGTCTCAGTCAAGAGGGAAATTAAACATCAATTGGATTACGGTAGTCAGAGGTGGATAGTCCAGTTCCAGAAAGTAAAAATCCAGACAAAAATTTTGTTTTAACCAACCAGTTGAGTATGAAGAGCCACAGTCATAGAGTACGCAACTGACTGGTTGAATCAATACCTGGTCTGTATTTTTACTTTCTGGATCTGAACTATCTACAAGATTGTGGTCCCCTGCCGACTCATTCTAGCGAAGATGGTATGACGAAGGGTGTATCTTCAATAGCAGTTCAAAGCCTGTCTGCTCTATTCTACCCATTTTGAATGAAAATGCATATATAGTAACTACCTGCATGACAAAGGTGGAGTATTTTATGACACTCTATCACTCAGCCTCCCTGTAGAACACAACACAAGAGTGAAAAAGTACTGACTCATTAGTGTATTATGAAGTCACTATGAATGCAAATAGACAAGCTGGTAGTTCTTCTGCTTAGCTTTCCATGCACACAAACCAAGTGTATATTCAAACTGGATGGACTAGCAGCAGGTCAGAGGTTCGAATTCCCTTCATCATCCTTCCCTCCCGCTGTGTGCACGCTGCTTGACATCGGTAAACAGCATGGCTGGCACCTCACTCTCATTTTCCATTAGCTGACAAATTTAATTATATATGCGGCCAAAAAAAAGGGTTGGACATATTTTAAGTATTTCTGTCATGCATCGTAAACAAAATGGCAAACCATTTACTCAGCCGCTGGCCTGGATCTCTGGATATAAATATCAATGCACAGCTAGCATAATAATGCCTTTACGACGTTCCCCGGTCCATCTCCAGATTGTTAAGGCAACCCACCCTGCAACGGCTCTAAGTTTAACTTAGACGTAAATCAGGGTAGGGGGTTACATAATCTACATGTTCCACATATTTCAGTGAAAACATTTAGCTCTGCAAACACATAATAGGCTTTGGATAAAAGTTGTGGGTCTACAAGTTAATGCAAATTTTAAAATAACAATGAAGAGACACTGAATAATTGTTCTACACGTCATGCCTTTTCTGTTACACGTAACTGAGATGAAGCAGAAGACCCACCCCCCACCCCCCAAATTCCTAACCTTGGTTTGCACTTGGAGATTCTGCTGGAATAAAATGTCAAGCTGCGCCTGCAAGACAGAGGGCTGACAGGTCTGCTACACACTGCCCAGAGCGACGAATAATTAACAGTGTCAGTGAGGCAGAGGCTAAAGCCTCCAGTCAAGGTTATTTGAACAAGCGTTCGACAGAAGCCGGGCGCTGTACCTGTGAAGTAATGGAAAAGCTTCAGCTAGCAGGCCAGTAAGAGCGGCTTCAATAAAGGCAGCCGCTAAAGCATTTTTTAGATTATTATTACTCTATTTTACTTTTATGCAGCCAGACACAGACTTTCGCAATTTAGTTTCAGTACTTCTCCAAAGGCACCCTTCCTGAGATCTGAACTGGCATTTTGCTGGTTTTAATATGTCCAAATGTGTGTTAATCAGGTCCTACAACAGTTACAAATAAGCAAAAAGTTCACTTTAACAGGAATAGCATCAGTACTGGTGGGATTTACGCCCAGTGGCCAATTTATTAGGTACAGCTGCTCGCTAACGCTGGCAGCCTGACCCTCAAGACGATGAATCATGCGGCTGCGGCTGAATACATGCAGCATGCAGACAAGGTCAAGAGGTTAACTTACTGAGGTTTGCTTACAACATTTGCCTATGCGAATGTTGTAAGCAACATTGGCCCAGACATCTGAGCTAAGGGATTTTGAACACGGTATGATTACTGGTGCCAGACGTAGTGGTTCCAGCTCCTCAGACACAAGGCACCTTGCTGAGATTCTCATGCACTCACTCATTCGGTGTCACACCCCCCAGGATACACATACCCTCCACATCCCTTTAACTTCCCCTCCCAATACTGCTACCTTTAACACTGGAAACTTTAACACTGGCCAACTATCCTATTTAGAAACATTTATTTGACTATTCATCTGTTTTTTTATATTTTATACCCCTCGTTATTGTGATATCTGTCTATTTCATTTTTTTATGTATATACTCCTGAGACCCCACCCATTCACTTATGTCCATTGTAGTGTACATGTTGTTTTTGCATCTTTTCACTGATGTAAGGATATTATTAACATATTTATTCCTGTTGTACACTAAAGAGAACATACTGTGAAATTAGAAATAAAAATTAATTTGAAAAAAATTGTAAGATGTGTTATTTCCTTCAAAGACAAAAAACCAAAAATTGAAGGACACTTTTTTCCTTGGGTCTCAGGAGGATATGAATATACAAACCACAAATCTGAGGAAATGCGAATCTAAAGTTTACAGAGAATGATGTGATGAATAAAACACATCCGGTCAGCAGCAGTTCTGGGGGTGAAAATATTTTGTGAATGAGGGAGGTTGGAGGGAAATGGACATAACTTCAGGTGACAGGAAAACTAAAGAGTTAAAGATAACAGGAAGAATGTAAAGATGACAGCTCATTACAACAGGGATGTGCAGAATGGCTTCTCTGAATGCATAGCTTGTTTTCCCCCTGAAAGAAGTTCTGGAAGCAAATGTGGGTCCTACCCGATACTCACTAGGAACAGCAAATAAAGTGGCTTTCTAATGTATCTGAACCACAAAGCATACTAAGCCTTAGTGTTACGCAGGTTCAAAACACTATTCACTCTACCTTTCTATGGTATCAAACCCACTCGAGTGCAGTGTGACAGTATTTCAGATTGCAACAGTGTCAGACCAAAACAGCACGTTAATCTGGTCACACATTTGCGTTTTCATGCCTTTGCAGCACAACACAGGTGATAACGGCATGTTTCAGGGTCCTTCTTCTCTGCTGTGCGTGTTGCATTGCTCCGTAACTCCTTATCTCAATGTATTCGTTTGACATTCATAGTTATAACCTTGCTAAAATGCGTTTATTATGTCGGTTGAAGTTTCTTGTGAGCCTGTCAAGGAGCCAGATACCAGATTTTTTGGTCTAGCGTATCATCTCACACCTTCCCGTCAAGTTGGCATCGCTCCCCCACCTCAAACTGGATCATTTCAGTTTTAAGACTTTATAGGTTACTTTTTATCCTACATAAATCGATATTTTAAATATCTCTTTGAATGTTAGAAATACAGTGGAAGCCCAAAGTGAGGTTTGACAAATAACTTTACCTGCATCTGTACTCGCTAACAAACTTCAGTGAGATTACCTTGGAATCAGCTGTCTGCTCATTTCAAATGTACACTCGTAGCCAAAATTGTGGAAACACGTCCAGCTTTTACAGATTTCCGAACCGTATTCCATTTACTCCAGTTACTTAATTATTTGTCCAATATAAGATAGCCCAATTTGTAAACATTTTTTGATTGTTCATATACATTACCGCCAAAATTCGTTTTGAAAGCGCAATGCCAAAAATACTAGGTTTTTCTACAATTTTGTCTACTAGATTATAAATCATCGGTCACTATATTTAAAGAAAGAAACAAATACACCACATATGCTTGTTTTCCCTCGACATCTGGTAAATGCAGTAGTTTGCGGCTAAAAAGGCTCAGCATCAACTTCCGTTTAACCTCTGGGGTGTTACATGTTTTCTTCAGGACAAGCCATTGAGGTCTATTGTTAAAAAAAAGACAATATAGAAGTTGTAAAATGTATTGTACTACTACAATAATAATAATAATTATTGTTGTTGTTGTTTTCTATAGTTAGTGCACACATAAATATTTTCGGGCTCTAATTAAAACGTCTTTCGTGCATTAAAGACAAATTTCAGAATACAACTACAACTTCCTAATGCAATTCCTAATTTACTAACACAATGTTTCAATACTTTGTTCTTGTTACTGTAAACTAATGTGTAATAAGGGTAAAATAATGCATGCCTGTTGTAGTAGTTTTGTATAAAATCAGCAATGTCTTGTACATTAATTAGATAGGCCTATCATATATCCCAGAGTACATCAACATACAAGATTCCATTGAACTTTGCTCCTGCAGCTAAGCAGACAGAGCAGACGCCCATGGTGGTATGTCTACATCATCCTTTCAGGCAACAGGATGGTGATGGACTGTCGGGGTTTATGCTCCAACCTGGCGATTCAAACTACCCGGGGACCTCGGGGATATGAGAATATGAAACCGGCTGCTGTGTAAAAGCTCCGCACGGAGCTAGGGGAGCTCTCTGGTGACAGGCTAAATATATGGCCGTTTCCCATCGAAGGAAACCTGCGGTGATGCATTTGGAGGAAACCGGAGATGTCTGCACATTGCTCACTTTCCTTATGAGAAACCCGTTCCCCCACCCAGGATAGAAGACGTGGTCTACTGTCTCCGCGGCAGATTTCACACCCAATGGACACCATATTAATAAATTGGAAAGCTTCCGCTTATCAGGAGGAGGCCCACTGCTTACTATAACAATCTGGATTTTCAGCTTCTGCGTCTCCCAAATAAATTTTGTTTTATGTTGGGTATGATCAAACGGACAATCAAAGCACGTGTGTTACTGGCAGGGGTTTTGCTAGAAATTCTGGAGCCCCTGACCATCAAAATTTTTGAAGGAAAGCAAGGAAAATATTTCACACATTATAAATTGCATGCATTAGGTTCGTGATGTATGGTGCATGTATGGTAATGTATTTCTTATAACAATATCCATTTAGATATTAACTTAACGATTAAAAACAGCAATCAGTGCCAATATATATGGAAATCCCCATAATAGCACGTGGAGACTAGATACTTGGCTTTACTAGGCCATATACACATCTAGCGTTTGCATTTTCCCTTTTTGTTCAGTAGCCTCTCGCACGGTGTCCTCGCCCCTGGGGGTTGGCGGAGGTTAAGTGCGTCAGTTTTGGGAGGAATGGGGCGCTACGGAGACCAGGATGTTTACGCAGCGCGCCCAGGAGGTGTTGTGCTTTTTAATGGACCCGTGACGCTCACGAGGGAGCGAATAGGACCCGGCGCTCCGTCGCGCGCCGCCTCTATTGACGGAGTCCGCCGGTTTATTGCTCTGTGTTCATTCAGTAACAGAGGGCCGCCTTAATGAACATGCCCTCTAGTCGCGTTGTTATACTAAATTTAATAAAACTTTTTAACTTATAAATAATTTAGAGAATTATCTTAACATTCTTCAAAATCGGTGCTCCTTATAATCTTTTCACGGTTTACAAACGTATGCGTAGCCTCGTTTCCATGACAACGTGGTTTCTCGCCGCAGCCCTCGTTATAATGTGACAGAATAATGGGCCGGTTGTTTAACAGTAAATTTCTTTCATAATATAATAGCATACTCTTATTATTCAGTTTAATTTTTACTTAAAATATGCACCGTTCAATTGCATATTTCTAAAAGTATGTAGTAGATAAACACAGTTTACTCTGTTTAAATTACAGATACACACTGCCCCACCTTCGAAATTATAGCTAGAAACACCACACTAGTATCATTTGCAAATGCACCCGGCAAAACGCTGCACTTATTGTTATTAAAAAACTAAATATATACAAAAGGTTCAGATTATCCCCCAACGATCTGGAATAAAATATAAACGAAGACTAAACTGCAGTAGCACGCGTCCGCCGTGTGCAGCAAAACCACATCGCGCTTTGATAATAAAGACCTGATTCAGAGCGATAGCATGCTTGCTGTTGCTTACCTCATTTTCTTTTTTTTAATGAAATGATGAAATGAAGGATCAAAGGGATAAACTGTTTTTCCTCCCCCACAAACTTTTTGCAGGAGGTCTGAATCACAGCAATGTCAGTATTAATAATTAAACGATTAACACACCAGTATGCCTGTCAGGCAATGTACTGTTAGTCTGCTGCTGATGCTGAAGCGGAAAAACTACAGAATGATCCCAAGCATTTCAACCGACTAAAACTCCGTTCTCTTCCGTCGTTCATGTATCTCTTTAATTCCATGGTCGGGCGACGCTGACCGTTGTCTTTCTGAAAACGCAGGGCATTGTGGATGACAACTGCTCCGGAGTTGCCATCTTTTCTCCTTCCCCGCAATATTTCAAAGAGAGGTACAGATCTAATGGAAATTCAGCACAAAGCGACTAGCTATCTACTGCCCACTGGCGACAGACAGCAGTCGCCACCGCTCCTGAGAAATCAATGCTGCGATTGCTCGCTCTCTCTCTCTCTCTCTCTCTCTCTCTCTCTCTCTCTCTCTCTCTCTCTCTCTCTCTCTCTCTCTCTCTCTCTCTCACAGAGACACACAGGCTCGCGCACGCAAACACTCAATATACGCTCAAATACACATGCTCATTGTTTGGTGAATTGTTGGGCATATTTTTTTATTGGAATGTTTTTATTTTTATTTGTCCCATGAGGTCAAATTCACAAAAACAATCTGGTAAAACTTAATGCCATGTTTCTAGTAATTTGTAAACACATCCATAATAAATAAAAATGCATTCATTAAGGTATGTATAGTTCAGTATAGATGTGAGCTGCATAAGGTGAACATGGTTATAAAGTGTTATGCTTTTTGATAAGTATTTATAGCCATGTTCAAAATGTTTATGAATGTATTATAATGCATTATGAATGTGTTCATAAGTTACTAGAAACATGGCCTTAAGTAAAGTGTTATCACGAATCTTTTCATAGTGCATTTTAGCCCAAGTTGGATGTTAGTCAACAGGCTGATGTCTTTTACAGGCTGTTGAAGGCTCAAAATAATTTTTTTTTTACCAAGCAAACGATGATCTTATTTTTGTATTTTTGGAACTTTGTTGTTTAAGAGATGCTGTTTGGTCAGTGCATGAAAAACTTGCCCAGGTTCTGTACTGTCAGGAAGAGGTACTAATTTGTACGTTTGGATGTACAATTACTTGTCACTAGGGCTGTTCCCTCACAGGTCAGCCAATTATTACCTAGCTGTAGGTAGATGTACCATTTTGTTTGAAGGAACAGAAATTAGGAACATATACCATTTGGGGAACATTACTGTTGTCTGTACCCTTCTCTGACTGTGTGTTGGGTGAGTCAGACAGTTGGTTTCTTCCTCTTTGCCCTTGTATATGCCGAGTTGGGCTGGGCTGGCCTGCTATATGTCGGAGACTGGAGCAAGGAAGGGAGCTAGTGAGCAGAAAACACACACATTGGTGTAGCTTTGGGTGCTGTCTGTTGTGGCAGGGAGGGGAGACCTATGACAAATGGGGAAATTTGCCATTCCGTACTGGGAAAACACATGGGGTTAAGAGGAAAAGCAGAAGGTCTGAGACGAGGCACCTGGAACTGCTTCTTCTGAAGGAAGCTTCCCAACCTGCCACGAGTGATCTCTGGAAAAGAACTCTGGGATTCTTGGAAGCTCAGCAAGCCCTCGGTGGATTTCAGCACAAGTACACACAACCTGGGGAATATCTTGTGCATTTCCAGGCAGCACAGATTACTTCTGCTTGAACTGTGCAGAAAGCCACCAAATAGCTTTAGCTGCTTACCTTACTTTTTAATTTAAAGTAATGCAGCGTATCTGTGAACAGTCCTGCACTAGAAGATGTGCCACATCTGTAGAAAAGCTTCAATGTATAGAAACAGCACTGTGGTACCAGGAATTTTCCCTTTTAATGTTCATGAAAGACACCAATTTATCTGTAAGGAAAAAGATAAAAGTTTGACAAAGTAACTATTCCAAGTGCTTGCTATACTAAGTACTATCTATACAAAATAATAATTAACATGCCAAATCATCCATAGACTCACCATAAACTCGATATAAACTAGATGGGCAGGTGTCCCAATACCTTTGTCCATTACACCCACAGGAACTTTTATTACATCCAATTCTAAATCCATAGGCAGCAATGATCCCCCTTGCGCAGCTATAACACCTGCAGACTTTCCTGGGATGGTTTTCCACAAGATTTTGGAGTTTGTCTGTGGGAATTTTTGCCCATTCATCCAGGAGAACACTTAAGAACATAAGAAATTTACAAGTGTGAGGGGGCCATTCGGCCCATCAAGCTCGTTTGGGGAGAACTTAACTAATAGCTCAGAGTTGTTAAAATCTTATCTAGCTGGATCATGCCCCCCCTTAGTCTCCTTTGCTCGAGGCTAAACAGATTCAGCTCAGTTAACCTCTCCTCATAAGACATTCCTCTAAGACCAGGAATCATTCTCCTAGCCCTTCGTTGCACCTTTTCTAAGGCAGCAATGTCCTCCTTAAGACATGGTGCCCAAACCTGCACACAATATTCTAGGTGGGGTCTTACACTGATGAGGTTGGTGAGGTCAGGCACTGATGCTGGGAGTGAAGGTCTGGCTCACAATGCATACCAAGACATTTTGGACAATTCTGTGCTTCCAGTTTTGTGGGAACGGTTTGGGGAAAGCGGCCCTTTTCTGTTCCAGCATGACTGTGCCCCAGTGCACAAAGCAAGGTCCTTCAACCCCATCAAAAACCAATTGGATGAACAAGAATGGAGATTGTGAGCCAGGCCTTCACACCCAACGTCAGTACCTGACCTCAGAAATGCTTTTCTGGATGAATGGGCAAAATTCCCACAGACACATACAAAAATCTTGTGGAAAGCCTTCCCAGAAGACTGACAGCTGTTATAGCTGTAACGGGGGAACCAATTCCATATTGATGCCTATGGATTTAGAATGGAATGTCAAAAGAGTTCCTGTAGGTGTAATGGCCAGGTGTCCCAATACTTTTGTCCATATAGTGTTCATCAGAGCCCTATAACGTAAACTAAAACCCACCTTAAAGCAATAATTTTACATGTCTACACAAGTAAGTACAATCTAAGTTACATCTACATACACTTTACATGATACTAACTATGGAAAATAATAAGTAGCACCTCAGTCTTCCATAGAATCAATACAAATTCCATCTCCATCAGAACTCTATAATGTAAATTTCAACCCTCTTAAGGAATAATTTTATATGCATACACAAATAATTACAATATAAGTTTACAAAATTTTTAAAAATGCACTTTTACATGATTCTCCTGCCATTCTAAATTTCATAGGCTGCTTACTACTGTAGGCCCAAATTTTTTTTCTTACACTATTTCAGCCATTGACTGCCCCTCCTGATCTGTGGCACTGTACCCATCCAACAGCAAAACTGACCAGCCTACTTATGTTCTGCTGCTAAACACTGTTCAAAAATGCCCTGTGATCAACAGGTTAGTCAACACAGGGAAAAGATCCAAAAGGACAAATTCTCCACATCACAACCATGCATGGTTTCAGTGAATTTATTACATATTTACTCCCAAACACAAATGAGTTGAACAATATTAGTGTTGACATGTAATGAAAACTACCATTTCAACCAAGTCTTCTCCCTACGTACATTTCCCACCAATAACAGTACATCGCAATGACAGGTATTTCATTTTTTGCTTCTTTTCTTTTTTGCCCAGCCTGCCGCAATGCCGGGGGGGGGGGGGGGGGGGGGGGGGGGGGGGGGGGGGGGGGGGGGGGGGGGGGGG
>JABFEA020000029.1:3894464-3907337 GCA_019775915.2 Cyphomyrus plagiostoma
TCACACTTCTCAAATAGTAACCTGCATCATCCTCTTCACGCAAGATATGCGACAGGAGCAGAAGACATTTTAAGCTGCGCCGTTTTGGTCATTCACATAGTCGCATGTGTGAAACAACAGTATGTTTGGGTTGGAAACACACAGTCACAACCGAGCTAAATTTATTCTACCTGTTTCCTGCCAGAAAAAAAAAACAAAAAAAAACAAAAAAATGTATAAAGCTTATTTATACTGTCCGAGCAAAAGCACCTGTGGCTTATGGGAGAGTACATTTCCATAGTGGACAGACTTATGCTTGTTTGACGTGCTTAATCGTTGGTGAGTCTGGTTAATGAAAAGCCAGATGACACCACTATCAGCAAAACTACACAATGCAGCCATTATAAGATTTGCTTGTTTTAAGACATGTGGACCTGCCCCATGTTGTTAATATGTACCAAACCTAAGTGGCAACAGATATGGAAAATGTTTATTTTTAGGGTTTTTCTCATATCCATAA
This sequence comes from Cyphomyrus plagiostoma, assembly GCA_019775915.2. NCBI lineage: Eukaryota > Metazoa > Chordata > Actinopteri > Osteoglossiformes > Mormyridae > Cyphomyrus > Cyphomyrus plagiostoma. Next base: position 3,894,964 of record JABFEA020000029.1, read on the forward strand.
AAATACCAAACTGCAAGGAACCTTGTGAATTGCATGCAATTTCCTGTTATGATATATGGGGTATAAGGTGCTGCTTACTTATTCAGAGACTGGATTACTGCTTAGGAAACGTAAAATGCAAATGACAGCATTCAAATTTTCAGAAACTGAAAACATTATCCTTCAGATGTAGATAAGTGCAACGGCTAATGAAACTAAACACACTTTTACACTTGGTTATAGAAAGTAATAAGATTGAAAAGGGAAATACCGCATCCAACATAAAGTGGAATGCGGCAGGTCAATTCTGCAATACGTGCACTGGCTCCAAGTTTACATTTTTTATTCCACATTTAAGAGATTAGCATTATAAGTGTGTTTAAAAAAGGAGTAAAGGAAGAGGGAGAAGGGGTATTAAACTATGAAACAGCACAGTCGACTCGGTTGAGGCAGAGCAGTGCAGTTCCTCAGTTGATCAGAGGGTGGCAGTAGAATTGCAGCGGAAGCCACACATAAGCACGAGGAACTATACTAACTTCTGAATTGTAAATAGCATAGAGAACGTAATCAGAGTTTACAGTCTCTGAAAGGCATTATTGTGACAGATCTGAATTCAGAACAGACTGTGAGTTAGGACTCCATTTAACATAAATACGTAATATTTTGAATGAATTCTCGGTGGTCAAAATCCATGCAAATTAGTCTGTAAAAAAGATTTTGCTTGCATTTCCAAAGCAGAAAGGAATTCGGAGGCCAGATGGTGTCACTTTTGTGAGGCATAAAAAGCTGCAATTTCAAATATCACGGTTCTTTAGTTTTCCTGAGCAGTGAAATACAAATATAATATAATAAAATACTACAAAACACAAGAGGGAGCCCCAGCCAATTGTGTCACCCATGGGCCATTGCTGTGTCGTTTCTTTGCTCTCATCTTTGGAACTCTGGGACAGCCCCACCCGCACTCGGTCCCGAGCAGACACACTCGCCACGTGCCCGGGGAGTCCTTCTATACCACCCGCCACTGCATGATGCTCATGTCCTTCCCTCCAGTGGAGATTAGGTAACTGTCATCAAACAGGAAGTTCACATTGGTCACATGACTGCTATGTCCACCGTAGCCATGACTGAGTGCCTGGTGACACAGAAATGAAGTCAGAGTCAGACATGCCCTGATGACCCACTGCTGTCCTTGTCACACTTCTGGTGCAGAATCTTACCCGGAATTGTGAGCAAGGGTACGAGAACAGATGCACCTTCCCAAAGTCATCACCAGTGACAAGCAACTTCTTCTCATTGGATCTGCAGACAGCATTGATGTCCGTTCCATCCGAGCCCTCTGGCCAGAGTCCTGTGTAAATACAAGGTGATTTTAATTTAAATATGACTGTTTGTGTTCGTTTTCTTACCAAGCCTGAATACTAAGTAACAAGCTCTGTCCTACTCACTATAAATTCCATGCGCTATGAATTTTTTTTGACGAAGAATCTGTTGATATGTATGACAGATCACAGAGGTGGTATTGGTCATCTGGACCAAGGTTATCTCTGTGGGGACAAGCTCACCAAACACATGGAAGCCCAGCGTGCAGGTGCAGGTGGCCCACAAGATGTCACGGGTGGTCTCCACGCTGACCACCTGCTTGCAGACCGAAGGGATCCCTAGGGACAGAGGCACCGGTCAATCGGTTTCCAAGACAGCGCATGTCATGGAGAACTATCACAGTGAGTGTTTTTGGTAACACTTTACTTTAAGCAGTCATCATAATGCATTATAGATGACTTCGTTCACAAAGTAGTAGAAACACAACTATATTCATAAAAAAGGCATAACACATTATAGCCATTTTTATTATAATGCACTATAAACACCATCACAATTCATTATAATGGTCAGTGCAAGAATTAAGTACACTTTGTACTGCATTATGAAAGTATGTATAGTGCATTATTCACACACTATAAATGCTCTCTAAGCATTATGAAAGTATCTATAATGCATTACATATGAGTTCTTTAAGTAAAGTTTTACTGTGTTTTTTCTTCTCAGTTGTGCACTTCAGGTAAGTAGGGTAGGTTTTTCAATTGTCCATTGTACATTCAGACAGAATAGCCCGCACAAAAAATATAAAATAAGTAAAAAAATAAGAACAATAAACTACCAAAATTAAATTAATTTTTATGTTACACCAAGAGAAATGTGGAACTGATTATATGCTGTACTGACTTATTTACAGCTAATAAATACAGATTTGGTCACTGTGGATAAGTTTTTAATGAATATAAAATGTAAATCTAAAATTAAATAATGACTAATTTGGTTACAGGCATTACCCCACACAGGGGAAAATGTTTCAAAATACATGAAAATTAACAAAAATTTGCATTAACTTAAACCAGAAGTAGGCAGTCTTATCCGCAAAGGGCCAGTGTGTATGCAGGTTTTTGGGATAACCTTTAGGTCAGCTGTTCAAACCCAGGAATGAGGGCCCGTCAGCCAATCAGACCTCTAATTAGTAATCCAATTAGGGAGCCGCAGTAAAACCCGAATACCCAACGGCCATTTGCGGATAAGATTGGCCACCCCTGGGATAGGCTTTCAGCTCATTTCCTTTATGCATTAGCTGTGTAACTAATATTTGAATTTTTCTGTTTTTACAATCCTAATGCACAAACTCAAAAGTGGCTATTTTTTTAACATGGCCAGTAAACAGCATGATGAAGACATAAGGAAATATTTTTTAAAAGTTTAAGATTTAATTAAAAGGACCTTTAAAAAGGAATTATCACATGGAATAAGGTTTCATACATCATAAATACATCATTTATATTTATTAAAAGCTTCAGAGCCCCCTGGTGACTTTGCTCTAGAGAAATGTCTGGAAGATGGATGGAGGTTATACTCACCTGGAACTGATACCTGACCTCATGATTGCTAGACTGAGGTTTTACTCTGCATGAATGTGAACTTGCCTAGGAATGAGTCAGGTGTTCATAATGTGGGAATGTGTGTGTTTTGTGGAGTTTGAAGAAACGCCTCAACAAAAATAGTAACACAGTATGAATGTCCACTCAAAACAGATCTCTTTATTATTTAAAACTTTATGTTATTATAAGAAAATACTGTTACAGAATTTACAGAATTTTTCATTATTTTTTTTAAATTAGATATAATAAAAATGCCAGTCAACGACAGACCAAATAGAACAGTGTGTGTTTATGTGTGTGTGACTGATGGTCCTATCCAGGTTCCCAATATACACCTATCCAGGTTCCCAATATATATCCAGGACTGGTTTCCTATCCAGGTTCCCAAGATACACTAAACACTGCATGAAACCATAAACTATTGCTGAAAGGGAATAGGTCATAATCATATTTCTTAAGGAACAACCCTTAATCGGATTCCCTATACAATCAAACATGTTAGACATGCAGTCTAGCTCCCCGCAGATGGCGCTCAATTCCTACATTCTGGAAGAGATTCTACCTTAATAAATCTAACTTAGTTCTGACTCACATTATCCATAATTAAGATTAGTCTGAATTAGCAGTGTAATATTAATTTGTATGAATGCTACTAGTATAACACATTAACGGCTGATGTGCAAGGTTTATTACATTTTTAAAATTTACATATTCAAAGTGCAAAGAGATGCAAGCACTGCTAATACCGCCCCCTGCTGACCATCTTGTGTCATTTTTTTCCAGAGTTGACAGGGTATGATAAACAACAGCTCAGGGCATCCCTGTATGATCCTACAAAATCATCCATAGTCTGAAGGAACCACAGTTTCTCCCAGCTTGCATTGAAAAGGTAATCACCCTTATGAGTAGCCTTAGTGCTCGTCCTTGTGTAGAAGTTCTCTGACTTTGTTCAGGCCTGCCTCACAGCTGGGCACAGACACGTCACAGTCACTAAAGCCTTGATGTATTGTTTAGCTCAGATGTTTTAACAACCATTCTATCGGTTTGAGAACTCTGGGCTCAGCCCCAGATGTCTTGTGATCCTAGCAATGGCTCTGGCTGGACACATGCTCCCTTAAATAATAATATAAAGGGGCAATTCATAGTAAACATACTTACAGTAAAGTATTTCGTAGTCCCCTGAGTTGGACATGAGATACTGTGAGTCCACCGACCAGTCCAGGTGGGTAATGAAGCTTGAGTGACCCTGAGAGACACAAAGATCAAGCTAAGAGGTAAACAGGCTAAAGACAACTCTAACCTGTTGCTTCACATCCATGAGATAGGCACCTTTATAGTGAGCAATGTGAAAATTAATTACATTTGGCGATCTGGCCTAATAACAAAATAATTTAAAAAGAAGCACTGACTTTAGTTAGTGATGGCCAAATGAAGCTTCATGAACCACTTGTATTTTCTGACCCCCACTAGATGGTGCTGTCTGTTCAAAAAAGGGCTCAAAATATGCCCTAAAGCAAGCCAAGGGCACCATCTAGTGGGGTCAAAAAATATAGCAAATGGTTCATGAGGCTTCATGTGACCATCATTAGCTTTAGTAAGCCAATCTTGCTGGAAAAAAACACATTTACTGATGTGGCTGCACTGGAAATTCTTTGCATCAAATGAAATTATTTGGCTAAATGTTATATGTGGTGATTATTTTTCTTCATGAATTCTCATTATAAATCTTGCACAGATTAGATTTTGAATTCCTACAATTAAATAACCAAGATTCTAAATGCAGAACGACTGGGCTTACATGCACGTATCTGAAGGGCTCAGGGTGAGGTTCTGGAAAGGTGGGCTCAGAGATACATGGCCGGTCAAACTTACCGAGCACTTCCCCACTCGGCTATACTTCCTGCCGTTCTCTGTCACTGCGTAGATGTAGATGTAGTTGTCATGGGATCCGATTGCGAGGAAATTGCCATCTGAGAACAGGAAGCATTATCTTCAGTTGGTTACTGAAATTGATGCATCACAACAATATATTTTCCGTACATGAAGTGGTCACCCAGACAACATTTGATCTGATTAAGAATGTAAAACATGTCAAGAACAGCTAGCTTCACTATGCTTCAAAGAAGCAACACCAGACCCATAGCTGGAGATAATTTTCCCAGTTTCCAATGAAGTTCGGGCTTATAGTATAAGTTGTCACTCATGTGAAGCCTACTAGCCAATCAGACCATGAGAATGTAACGGCACTTCAAACTTAAATAACAGTTACTGTGGAAGATGCCATTACATTAGCAGAGCCAGGGACCCCATCAACGGGCTGACCTGGGCTATATCGCATGACAGACAGTTGTTCATTCCCGTCTGTGTGCACCGTCACCAGGTCTTTCGTCTCGGTGTCCAGGACAAGCCATCTGCGCAAGGTAAAGGTCCCTCATTTATGACTCATAAATAAAACATGGTAAATGGATACAGGCTTTCACCACAAATGTCAGTTGTGAGGATAAAAGCTACGGACTACGGACACAGTTAATTATTAAATATATTAATGCAATATATCATGGATTTAGTTTTGCTGTACGATGGCCAGTACCAGACTGTAAAAGAAAAATAAACATTCCATGGATGTTTATATATGGTTTATACAAATCACCTGTAATGTGGGCGTTGCATTAACTTGTTTATCATACAGGATGGGGGTGAGGTAGAAGGTAAGAGGACTGATGCCATTAGACTATCATACTCACCTGCCAGTCTGCGTTCCTATGGCAACCACCTCTCCGGAGGGGTGGAAACCGGCAGACTGGGCTGCATCCTAGCCGAGCAACGGAACAAAGAGCACTTTAAGCAGCCCCGTGGGACACGCCTTCATTAGCATTCTGTATCATCGTCCTGTTTGCTTTAATTCCCGCAAACACTGTCGTAAAAGCCATTATTACTCATGCCGGAAGCTAAAGATATAAACAATCTTGGGACTGTTTGCATTTCAGAATGCATGTGAGTGGTATGGCCCCCAGGGGGCGCTCTATACCTCCATTGTCTTGGTCCACACTGGCTGGTGGGTGGAGGAGTTCCACAGGCTGACGTGCTTGTCGTGGCCACAGGTGAGGAACTGTGGTTCTGAGGGATGCACAGCCAGGCCCCAAAGTTCGTCCGTGTGGCCCTGCAGGGACATTGTGACCATATCTGGGCCAAGTCTAGACAACCATCGACTCATTTGCCTTGCATCTGTTCCCTCCTCTCAGGTGTAAAACACACGAGAGAAGAGCACACTAATAAACAAATCTTCATAAATATATGCCCAACTGTAAAACACATCTGCCCTCAGTTTTACTTGTTACAAACATAACTGAAACGCAGTGGTAGCTTTCTGTGTTTTTAAGGAGCATCCAGTACAGAGTCATGGACAACTGGGAGTCAGAAAACACACAGAGTCCATAGACAAGTATCTAGTCTAACTAATAAATTTCTTATATTTTAATACAAATTTTTCATCTGAAATGAAGTTACCACCAGTATCTTGCAGTCTGACACACGTCTGTTTAATAGTCCAGATGGACTCACCTATCAGCCCCCCCCAGGTACTGCACCTCCTATTAAAAACAGCTGTGGATGCTGCAAGTCTCATCATAAACCTTATATTAACACACACGTGGCTTGGTCTCAGATTTTCTTTTTTAAAGTGAGGGGTCAGACACCCCCGCTCCCGTTATGGCACGCACCTGGGTGATGGGCGCGAAGTCGCCGGCCAGCGTGCCCCGCAGGACGTAGTTCCGCGTGGTTCCAACGAGCACGCTGTCCCCTTTTCCCTCAGCCACTGTACGCACTGGGCCGTATGGCTCTGGAATCTGCGGGTGACATTTTAAAGAAGCGGCTGGCTAATATGTGCGCGCACGCACGCCCTGAATACGCTCCCGGACTGGGATGAGAGCCGTCCCTTGGTGGTCTCATTTAAATAATGTCATAATCCCCTCTGACAGAAGCCTCACATGTGCAGACACGACGGCCATTATTAAATACCATGGAATGCACACAATTAGGTAGCAGCAGCAGCCGGCTTGTTAATTAACCGCCAGCTCAAGGCTCGTTAGAGTAATGAACTTATCCCAGCACAAGCATCACGCAGCCACAAATCTTCCTCCATGGCAGATTTAATGATGGTGACAGCAAGAACACTTGACACAAAGATCTTCTGAGCTCAGTGCTGTGCTGATGTTTTTTTCCTGTGTTATGGGATGCGCTTTGAAATGCGATCCTGGTCGCTTGCAATGCACTGGAATCCTGTGTTCAACATCCAACTCGTCAGCAGATGCCTCCCGCTTAATTAACAGCACTTGTTAGGCTGCCGGGGAACGGAAAGCAATGATAAGCTACAGCAGATTGTACTGTAAATAAAAATGAACTGACTTATTGTGTCAGTCTGAGCTGCTAGCCAACATGTTCAATTTTTTTACATGTGGCCAATTTCATGTAATTCAACCATTCATCTTCCATAACTGCTTATCCAGAATAGATTTATGATGGGCCTGGAGACCATCCAAGGAAACACAGTGTGGGACAGACGCAGCCCGGAACAGCAACCAGAAAGTCCAGACCACTGACTTACATCTTTAGATGCATGTTTTTGTACTGCAGTAAGGAGCCAACCCTAACACAGGAAGAACATGCAAACTCCACACAGTAGAAAGTGCGAATCAAGCCTCAAACCCCGGAGGTGAGAGTCTACTGTGCTATAGACACTATAACACCAGATAAATGTTTGAGTACATAACACAACACACTATGAAATGAGGAGCATAGGCATCAGCCTGGGGCCAGGCAGTATGGCGTAAAATTTGTGTCATGGTATAATTTGAACCATGGATGTCTTTTCTGAAAATTTCATATATGAATGCCTCTGCACAAATGTAACATTTTTTCAAATAAGACAAACCTTACTGGCTGTATTTGAACTTTGAAACAGGACATTTTACACCAATCACAGTACTGTGTTAACCCTTTGAACCCCATCCATTTTTGAGTGTTTTTCTATCCCTTTTATTACAAGGCTTATTACATTGTATGTACATGAGTCAGCCACATATGCTGTATGGCTTTCAGGACATTCTGGGCTGGATACGTCAAATTTTATGTGTAAATGCTGACATAGTCTTATGAGGAACAACTACTCGCGCCTATTAAAAATTCTCAATTTTTAGTCTCATCTAATATAAAAATTAGGCACTGCAAATATAATCTTATAAATGTTTAAATTAGAGTCCTTCTATGGCTTAGTATTAGATCTGGTAATTTCGCTGAACTGCAAAGACAAGCGATTAATGTCTGTGTATTATACCTAACCTACAAACCTGAGATTAATGGGTGCCAAAACCAGCACTTGTGTTTGTCAGGTTCTAAGTGTTAACAGACAGATGAATATTAAGCTGTTGTGATAAATATTGAAGCATTTTGCTCTTGAACGGCATTGAAATAAAACCTTGAGTCCTTTATGTCCGAGACTGAGACAAGAGTCAAAATAAAGTCGATTCCAAGACGAGACCAAGACCAGTCTCAAATACCTCAACACTACTGTGCTACAAAATCGGTCCCGAACCTATGCACCCCTAAACACACATAGTACTTCTTCGTTTTACAAGGTATATATTAGGGACAAATCCCTACCATTCATATCCAAATCTATGCTCTTGACCATATTGCTCAATTTTAGGTCCTAAAACCTCTGATTTTAGTGTTTTACTTTCTTAATATTTATTGGTATTAGTAGTTTACTTTACTTTCTTCCTGGTCATTATGTAAAGGAGCGGCTATTGTTTAACCCAACAACCCTGTCTCCTGTCTCACCTCCACCACCTGGACTTTCTGGTAGTTTCCATCCCAGGAGATGAGCTTCCGGTCTTTCCCCCCTCCAGACACCAGTGTACCATTGCGCAGCATGCAGAGAGCGAAGATCCCGCCCTCGTGGGCGCCCTGGATGGCGTAGCTGATGCGGTTAGTACCTGAAAGACACGGTGGATGTGTATTCATGGCGTGTCAGTCCGTGTGGAAGCAGTGCATGGATGTTCTGCAAAGGGAGCTGCAATGGAAGGACAGTCGTTTCTTTGGTAAGACGAGCAACAATTTAAATCTACTTGTGTTCATCACCACTGCCATAGCGAGGGGCAGCTCAGGTCTCAAAATAATGAGTCCAAAAAACTGGTGGTATATTTTCTGGATTGATTACTTTAGACACAAGTTGTTTGAATAATGAAACAGCAAGTTCTTTTGAATGCTTTTCCTAGAAGCACAGATTTGTAAATAACATGGATATTCGGTAATCCCTGAGTTTGTAGATAAACTATACATGTTTGTCAAATGGAAAGCTAATATTTTTAAGCACATATTCCCATATTTTTTTACCTTTGCCCCAGACAAGAATATTTCCACTGGAGTCACCCGTTAGTGTGTCACCATTTTCTGAAAAAGTCACACACAAGACAAACTTGGGCTTCTCTTGTTTCTGAAAGAAACGTAAACATTTGTTCTTTTACTAAGGGAGCCTGTCTCAGATCGAACAGTTAAAAAAAACACAGACATACACACACACACACACACACACACACACACAGCATGCAGGTACAATCTGAACTCGACAGCTAGATAGTCCTCTCTGAGATCGTGTTTTGCCGGCTAACGTTCTTAAAATTCCCTTTCTCATGGCAGGGGTCGAGAACTCCAGATCTCCTCAGAAGTGCAGTCATTTGGCAGATTTTCCAGTTAACATATCTTGATTTGGCCCATTTGTCTTCAGGCAGCATTATGTATGGGAGTTGAGAAGCCAGTGCTTGGATCGAGCACGGCTCCCACTCTAGTGCTCGGGGAGCGGCAGGTAGTGAGACACGGTAATAGGACACACAGGAGCAGAGCACCGGCCGGCAGGATTAACTGTATGCAGACAGTGATGACTGTCAAGGCACAAAATGTGCAATGGATGTGTAACATGCACTGGTGAGAAAGGTTTTACCCCTGGCATGGAAAAGAGTTATTATTAAATTTGCAGTACTTTCTTAACAAAAAAATCAAATCATTCAGGTTATAATACTAACTAATATAAGACTAACATGCTTTCCTTAAAAAACTTGGTTTTCATCTCTGTGTTTTACATCTTTCTGACTGTGACACGACTGGGTCACGTGACTGCATCAGCTGACTTCCTGCATGTATGCCATACCGTACCTCGAAGAGGCCCTGCTTCTTCACAAGAGAGCTGCCCTCTAGTGTCCAGAAGTAGAGGTGGGACTTCCCCCAGGTGACAATTATGTTGGTGTCGGTGGGGTGGAAGTCGGACCCAAAAACTGGCTCGTTTGAACACTGCAGGACACGCGTGGGATTGGGTGAGGGATAGGCTGTCATGTGACACCCACACAACTACACATGAACCCAGAATCTATGTTGTGAATGTCTCCTACTGTCTTTTAGCTTTAAGCATCAACAAACAACACCTAAACACATCTAAACATACAGGGAAATACAATTTAGTTGAGACATTTAAGAAATTAATCTAAAAACACTGTTAATAATTAATAGCACTGTTTTCCTGAGGGATTCGTGCAAAAGGGTAGATAACACTATGCCACTATAAACCATCGCATATGGGATTCTCTATTAGCACTAAAAAGCTTGATTTTGATCTGTACGGATCTCCTCTTACTGTAGAGCTCGGAGATGAGCTTGAGTGGCATATTAACTCAGACAGATTTGTGGGCACGTGTAAAGGTGCTAAGAGGAGCTAGCGTGACGCAGCTAATGGCTAACAAACCTTGACATCAGCCAGCTTCTCCTCTCTCTGCCAGTCCCACACGGAGAGGACGTGGTCGTTGGAGTCGTCGACCACGCAGAGCGTGCCGCCCCCGTTCTACAGTGACGGGGAAGGCAGTTAGAATTGACATGGTTACAAACCCCCAACACGTCGTGAGTTGTTTTCAATTCTGAAGTCCTGAAGCCTGACGTTTTTTGTATAGATCTTGGTCTGAACACAGCACAAAGGCATAAAGAATTACACTGACGCGGGACAAAAAGGCAGTTTTATTTGCTACATTCATCGCCAGTAGTAGCACAATCGGCAACGTGAGGTGTTATTTTGCTTTTCAGCTGACGCTTTTGTCCAAAGCAAAACACAATCTTGCCCATTTCTATAACGGTAGATATTTCAACAGAGCAAATCGGGTATGAATGGGTTTGCAAGGACCTTGCTCCCACCCCGACATGTGGAGTGGCCACAGAAACACACTCGTTTGTCACTCTAGAGACCTTGACTCTTCTGGAGGCCTAACAGAGCAGTAATACTTCAGCAAAACCTCAGATGTTATCTTTAAGCAAAGAGTAAAGTGTAACTTAAATGTGACAAGATATCCATCTTTTGTACTGATTATCTATTACAGCTGAACAGTGAAACACCATGTATGATATGCTAGTCCATCACAGGGGACACATACAGACAGCATAATTTAAGGAGGGAACCAGAGTACCCACACGGAACTGGGAAGGGTTACAAACTCCCGAAACCAGGAGGTGCAAGAACATAGTGAACAACCCTGAATGTCTTACGGCAGTGAGAAACATAGGTGCTTATGTCTCAGTCCCAAGAGTGAGATTTCAGTGATTTGGTGTGGAGACTTACCGATTTGGAGAAGGAGAGGCAGGCCAGGGCGCGGTCGAAGAAGCCGGAGCCAAGGACATGGAGCGTGTTCAGGCTCACCGAATCCCACACACGCACGTGGGGGGGCAACTGCTGTCAGGTCACAGAAGAGCAGAGAGAGTCAGCCGGACACCATTCCTGGTATTCAAATCCAAAGCGGGAATGTTCCCTCTTTATCGCACAGCATCACATGTAGATTTTTTTCTCTAAGTCGTTCAGTTTAACACTTCGATCACCAGCCTGGTTTCCCATGAAACACACAGGCTACAGGAAAGCATTGCATCTGTGTGCTTTAAGGCTACGGACAATTCCATATGTTCCATACGGGATTAGATACAAACACACATCGCAGACCTTCTCATAAGTAATCGAGCATGTGTGTTTCATAACTGTTATTCATAGAAACGATATTAAAAAAAACATACAGCAGGACCTTGACAAGCAAGATGCTTTTTCCTATGATAGTTTGATCTGTTTACATATTTAGGTGGATATCTGAGTATTAATATCAGTCTCAGCATTAATATCAGACTCAGCAATAATATCAGACTCAGCATTAACATCAGACTCAACATTAATATCAGACTCAGCAATAATATCAGACTCAGCATTAACATCAGACTCAGCAATAATATCAGACTCAGCATTAACATCAGACTCAGCATTAATATCAGACTCAGCAATAATATCAGACTCAGCATTAATATCAGACTCAGCATTAACATCAGACTCAGCATTAACATCAGACTCAGCATTAATATCAGACTCAGCAATAATATCAGACTCAGCAATAATATCAG
>JABFEA020000029.1:3921897-3947741 GCA_019775915.2 Cyphomyrus plagiostoma
TCCGGTTTCCCCCCACAGTCCAAAAACATGCTGAGGCTGATTGGAGTTGCCAAATTGCCCGTAAGTGTGCATGTGTGCGTGACTGGTGTGTGAGTGTGCCCTGCGATGGGTTGGCCCCCTATCTAGGGTTGTTCCCTGCCTCGTGCCCGTTGCTTCCGGGATAGGCTCTGGACCCCCCGTGACCCCGTAGGATAAGCGGTTTAGAAAATGGATGGATGGATCGTCAGGGGCTAATTTCTTACGCAAATTAAATGAAGGAATGTCTGGAAACGAAAACACAACACAAAATAATACATAATATAAAAGGACACAGCAGGGTACTGGAAGTATGAAAGGACAGTGCGCAAACAGAGAAGCAAAACAGGAAATGATGTCATAACCGGGACCCAGAGCCAAGGCCGCGCCCTCACCTGAGAGCCACTCGGAAGAGTTGGGATGAGCTGGACAGACTGGATGGACCAGGACAAGGGACACATGTGACACAGGGAAGACAAGGAGAGACAAACAGTGGGAGGAACAGGACAAGTTAAACGGGTAACACAATGGACCATTTGTTTTGTATGGCAAACAGGAGTTCGCAGAGTTCATTTTAATAGCTTTTCTGAAATTAGTGAGGCAGCGAAGCAATTTCAGGACAGAAAAATAAAATCTAATGTACTGTAAAATAATTTTTTTGCGCAGGGAGCCACAGAGGTATTTCTGCCACTCCCGCCATTGTTGTGTGGTTTAGAGAAGGATGCATTGTGTTTCTCTGGGATGCTGGCCCCAATCTTCAGAGAAAGAGACCTTGTTTGAGAAACAGCAGGCAAACGAGTAGGAATAGCCGCTGCCCTGCCAAGGAACCTGGCGTCTAGGCTGCAAACGTAAGGACATCTACATTTTCAAACCATAACAATTTACATAATTGCATTCCCCTTCATTGCATCTTGCATCTGGTTGAACGTAATGCTTTGTACTACACGTATTGTTGTATCGCTGCCATTATAACACTGTCTGAGAATGCATCTCGGAGAGAGGAAAAATCACGTCGGTCAGAGGGACACGTCTTCTTCTTAAAAGCGATTAGGCCGGAAGCGTGACCATCTTCAACCTCCAGGCTGAAGTTTGTCTGTTAGCCCGCCTTCCTTGATGGCACAGTCCTCCTAGCCATGGAGGGCTGACCAGCTGCTGGGGATTATGGGACAGAACCAAACAACACGGCAGGATTCCGTGGATCAGAATAGGCTTTAGATTAGCAGGGGAAGACATTGGCAGGGGGGGGGGGGGGGGGTGTTGTCATTCCAGAGCACCTGGTATGAAGGACTTGTTGAGAGGACCATTCATGCATGATAAATGCCCATAATATCCCTTAGCTAGAAATTACACGTCACCCCTGTTCTTTCCCCGCTGAGCTGTTGAAGGATTACCCTGCTCAACCTAGACATAAAGCTGGTTCCAAATAAGCAGTCCAGCTAATATGGGAGGAGTATTCGTTAAGTGTGGACTGCCTGACAGGGTGCTCCAAAGCTCCCCCTAAAGGCTAAGCGATGATTTATGGTACCTCAAAACCCAGATATTAATCCACACTTCACAGCAGAATCACAGAATGATGCTGCGCAGGAATCCCTGAGACCTCCGTGCCATCATTGAGTTGGATGTTTGGATGGAGGTATGGAGCTGTCCATTTCCCAGTCCTCTGCATGGATGCCCATCCATCATCATAGGACATTTTAACAACAAAATAAATAGCGAGCACATGCTGCCATTGTGCTTCTGACAGTGGGTAGTGGAAAGAAGACTGATGAAGGTTCGTCTCTGGTATCAAGCTGCTGGGCCACTTTATCAAGTTCAGTATGGACCTCTCATTGTTAGCTGCTAACCTCAAGTGTTACTTTTGTTTCCCCTGGATGAACCAATGACATGCAAGAAAGGTGAGCATGTGACCCACCCCTGTCTCTTCTCTTGGCTAGTCTCCTCACTATTGGACTATGGCACTATTTTGTAACAAAAAAAGTGAGTGTTTCAGGATGGGCGTCGGTTTTCAGAATCTGGATGATGGTAAATACTGACGACAAGACGAGTTAAAAGTTGTTGAACGGCAATGACCTTTGGACTTTCATTTTTGGCTGTACATTAATTATTACCAATTTTCGGGCTCTTTGATCAAGCACAGAGACATCATCCGTGTTTGGTTAATGCCTCACTGTTCAGCATAAATTACCACATGTGATTTAAAATCATTCACCCCCACGGTTGTTAGGGGAAAAAAAAAACATTTGCAAAGTACACCTGTTTGATTACCTGCAGGGAATACAGGGGCTATTAGGCTAAGTAGAGTAAAAAATTTTTACAGTGATGGATTCCTGGATCAGTTAGTCAGTATCACAATCGATGGCTCTGTAGGGCCAGCAACCTGGTCAACATTAACCTGCTACTGATGACTCCAGCCCAGCTGCAGGGAACAGGGGCCTGACGTAAAGCAGATATAACAGATATAACTGTATAAACTGTATAAACCAGCAATAGCAACTGCTTATCCAAGTTCTCCAAGGGTCCCAGTGAGCTCGTGAGGGAGGAGACAACATTCCTGCGACCCGGGATAAGCAATCTGTAATCGACCGACTACAATGAGCATAATTAAAGCTATTAAATGGGGTTGTCAGTGAAACCTTTGTTTCATTTACCCCCTTGTGAGCTGTGCATGCAGGTAATTACTGAGCAGAGACCGTGGCCACTAGCCTTTTACTGGTGGTTTACTAGCCTTGGATTTAGTGTATACGGGCTGTTACACACCTGAAGAAACATGTTTTACAATTTAAACCAGCAGATCCTTCAGAGACCAGCAAACATATAAATTAATAAATGCTTTCAATGAATAAATAAAGATAAATAAAAAATATAACATTGTGGGGAATAGCGAGACGTTTCAGGGAGTCGTGTTACTTCTGTCAAGTAAGAATTAGCAGACCGTGGTCACAGCAAATGGTTCTGGATCCCTGGGGTTTGAATTTCAATACTGTAATTGAACACTTCAGTTGTTCAATAAAAAAACAATTTATAAGTGGCTACAAAATTTCAAGTCTTGAATGGGTGACATTATGTACCAATTGCCTGAATAAGAGGAGCTCAACAGCTAACAAATGATAAAAATGAATTGATGCTCATTGTAATTACAGTAAAAGGACAGGAATTCTTAAACAGCACCGTGCCTCTAGATCAGAGTGGCTTTGCTGGGCGTGACTAGGACAATGGGTTGGATTAATTCCAGTAAACAAACAGATAGGAGAGCCAAAGGCAGCCGTGCATTTTGCAAATGATCAAACCCTCCAGCCAGTGTTAATGACCTCGCCTCTTCTGCAGTGAGCAGCTTCGTTAGTCTGGGCACCTGCTGTACACTGTACACTGCACACTCCGTCTGACAGACGAAAAAGTAAAGCAGGTCTTGTTTCACACTGTCCAGTTTCGTGCCAACCCAGCACCTAACACTGGTGACAACAGAACTAAGCGGCCGTGACCATGGCAACATGTGGCTTATCTGCAAAGGGGAGAACGGCTGCTCTTTCTCATAGATGACGTGCTGTGGGCCTTTTCTTACTGCTACCCCTTCTGATGAGTGATTATACCCTTTAACAGATGGAAACTCAAACAACAAGGAAAGACAATGGACCGTTGTGCAGGACAAAGCTGAAAACTAGGCATTATGACTTTACAAACAGGTGTATGCTAGCTACATCAAAACATCCTATTTCACGCTCTCTCCTAAGGAATGCCACCAATATGAAAGACCAACTATGGTGTCCAGAAAGGGCCAATTGGTCTGGGGGGAGGGGGGGGGTGGCAGGAAACAGTGAGGATAGGAAGGTTTGCTTTGAGACACTGAAAGAAAGTAACCGCACCCACTGCTGTTTGAGTTAGCTGTACATGGTAATAGACCAAAATAGGCTCAGAAGCAGCTCCCAAACTCCTAGTGTCCCCGTCAGAAACAGGCAGTATATGGCATCAACGGGTCCGCCTTGAACGGGGAGGATGGTGCCTTACCTCTTGGTTGCTGGCGCTGCAGTGTCCTTCCGGGAGTTTGAGGGGGACGGCAACGTGCTGGGTTTCTTTGGTAGGACTGTGCCATTGTTGACTGTGGGCCGAAGGGGTAAAGCCGGTATCAGGGGCCTGGCTATGGGAGGGGGGGAGAGAGAGAGATAGAGGGTGTGAGAGAGCTGGGGCCAGGACCCACTCCACTCCACTGGTGGAGGGGATGCGCCATGTCAAAAAGTGATACTCTGTCACAAACACCATGCATTCCTGAGGGACGAC
Source organism: Cyphomyrus plagiostoma (assembly GCA_019775915.2). Lineage (NCBI taxonomy): Eukaryota > Metazoa > Chordata > Actinopteri > Osteoglossiformes > Mormyridae > Cyphomyrus > Cyphomyrus plagiostoma. The sequence continues at coordinate 3,926,185 of JABFEA020000029.1, forward strand.
TGTGCCAGCTCCCGCTACAAGACAGATGAAATTATTCAACCTCAAGGTCAGAATTCCTCAGCTCTTCACCAAACTGCCACACATATCACATGACCTCATTGGACACTCCAGCCAATGAGGTGGCCATCGAGTGTCTCAAAGGGGAAACGCCAATCTGCTCACAGCCAAATGTGTGCAGGCTCCATCTGTGTTGTGCAGAAAGGCAGACTATCAAATTGTTTCACTGAATTCAATACAAATTATTAATACTGTAAAAAATTGGCAAACAGCGTGATTCAGGGATTAAGTTCAGGGATCTATAAAGAGCACATCCCTGTACATTCGCATGGAATGAGTTCCTGAAAATTCCAATAAAAAAATTCAAATCAAAATGAAATCTTATAATAACCAGTAACCAATAAGATTGTCTGGCGTTTCTTCTGCAACCTTCTTCATTCCTGTCTGCACTACAAACAGCACATCCAATGCTTTTCATAACTCTATTTTACTTCAAATAAAACTGTATGAACAACAGATGCAGATGAATAGAGACAGACAACAATGGCTTTCTAATAGATTTTTGTTTTTTTAAATGATTTTTTTAAACACTTTCGCACATTTAAAGGCCATGATCACACTGATAAATGCAGATAAACCCTATGGAAAAAAAAGTCACTCCAATGGCTGCCAAAAAAAGTGCATGCTAGCATAGACCGATAAAAATGCTCAGGCTCATCTATCCCCTAACCCCTTAAATGTCCACGGAACGCACATGCGGTCTGAGTCCGCCATTCATTATCAAGCAGAGAACCAAACTGAAGAGCCAAAACCAAACAAGACTGTTTGTTATAGAGCGTGTTCGTAGAAGGAGGGATGAATCTACTGCACTCATTTATTACAAACAGTGCTCAGAATGGTTTCTTTGTTCTATAAATCTAATTATGAAATCCAAAAATCTATAGCTGCTGATCTTTAAATTCAATTGTAAGCCACCCACTTCATTTTCTTCAATGGGACCTGCTGCTTTCTTAGGTCAGTCAGACAGACACATGCCATGTACGACCATTACAGGCAATACAGGGTTGAAAAATGAAGTCATTAATATATCAGTAGCAACTAAGTATCCATCACTGGGCATTGCTAATGCAATACTGACCAAGGCAGTCCCAAGCTCATTCTCTGAGTGCGATCAGGACAGCGAAGGGTAAGCAGAGTTAAGATAAGCTCTGTAGATGCCCCATTTACACATGAGGGCAGAGCTTCCGTTGAAGGCCGCCGGCATGCCAGCGGTCCAAACTCGCCTCTTTACAGCACCCCCCCTCCCCGTTGGAACATCCCTGCTAATCAGTCACTCCCTCAGACGGAGAAACGCTGAAACACGTTTTCCTGCAGCGGACTGCCGCAGAGGGAAAGGGGAAAAAAAAGACTTGAAATTTAGATTTTTTTTTCTGGTATCATTGTTTAAAATATTTATCACCGCAGGGGCAGCTGTGGTTTGAATCGCTACGCCCGCCTATTAATGAGCTACTGAACTGACAGGCATTGCTTCAGAGAGGAAGAAAAAGACTGCATGGGGGAGTCCGGGGGGGGTTATGGTGGCCTCACGCGCAGAGAGGCACGCCCTGGCCCAGTCCCAACACCCCTGCCAGTGACTAAGGGCCCGGCCAGGCGGCCACGGATGGGGTGCGTTGTGCAATTGGCAATGCGGCGGGCCGTGAAATTCCTGACGGCAAAGGGCATAAATAATGTATAGGGTGGAAAAAAAAGACAGAAGGAACAGAACAGAAGCTGCCACAGACATCAGCAGGAAGAGAGGGCTTTGAATTGCAGGAGCCAGCAGGCAAATATGTAGAGCAATCGGCAAACAGGGAGTCGCTAATGGACCCCCAGTCAGGAGACTAGCTGCTTACACAGGACCTTAATCAGAACAGCTATTCCTCCCAGGGGTCGGAGGCCGGTTGTCAGTCACAGGGTCAGCTCTGGCGGCCTCTCTCTCCTGTAGTCTCCTGGCATGCTTTACTGGTAATCAAACGGGCCTCTCCAGTTTATTTATTGCGTTAGGTTTAAATTAGGAGGCTGTGACAAAGCAAATCAAACACATACAAGTTTTTGGGTGGTGTCAAATAAAGTGTTTTCCCCCTGAAGGAAGATGAGGAAAAGAAAATGGGTGCCCTATGACATCACTGCACACCTTTGAGTGCTGCGTGACATCACAACCACATGCTTTTCGGTGCTGCACGCATCACGTCTGCACGCCTTTGGGTGCCCCTTAACATTAGAACCGTATGCCTCTGGATGCCACATAACATCACAACGACACACGTCTTTGGGTTCCCACATGACAACACAACTGCACACCTTTGGGTGCTCTGTGACATCACAACTACATGCCTTTGGATGCCCTGTGACATCACAATCGCATGCCTTTGGGTGCGTCAGGACAGCCCCTGTGCAAATTACTGCCCTTATTGTGCCACATCAGAGCAGGGAGTCGGTGAGGTCATGTGATGGTGATCAGGCTTACCCCGGGGTATGTGGGGCAGGGGGCAAGTAGCTTACCTGGCTTGTTAGCATTGCTGCTGTCTGAGGAAAGGCAGTAACGAGTGAGCAAGAAAGAGGAAGGCAGGTGAAAGAGGAGAGCATGGGAATGTAAAATCCCTGACTCAGGGCTGCCGGTGGGGGAGGGGATTCCTCTACATCACTGCCACTCTGTCGCTAAAGTCCGGCTCTGCCCATCTCTGACACATGTCAACAGATGGCCTGAACCTCCCCGACCTGCATCACTGAAGCAGAGACAAACAGGGGTTGGCGCGGCTCAGTGCAGTGTTCAGGCCCACCCTGAGCACTGTGTGCTGCTCACACTCACTTCATTATGAAGTATTTAGCGGGAGTGATATTCACCTAATTCACAGTGTCACTGGATATATTCGGAATGTGAAAAAAGGAGCTTTCGGGGAGCTTAGTAATGAGGTGTCTGTCTGTGTGTGTCTGTGTGAACCGTGTGTGTGGATGATGGATATGTTGATGATGGTCATGTTGATCATGGCCATGTTGATGATGGTGCTGATGTTGGTGATGGTCATGTTGATGATGGTCATGTTGATGATGGGCATGTTGATGATGGTGCTGATGTTAGTGATGGTCATGTTGGTGATGGTCATGTTGATGATGGTCATGTTGATGATGGGCATGTTGATGATGGTGCTGATGTTGGTGATGGTCATGTTGGTGAGGGCGTTGGTAGTACCTTTGGTGGGTCCTTTCCTGTTGCCCATGGCCTGCTGCTCCTCAGAGACGTTGAGCCTCCGTACCACGTCAGCCAGCGCCGACTTCAGCAGCTGGATCTCGTCCTCCTGCATCTGCACTCGCTGCTCCAGCGAGGCGATGCGGTCAGTGACCTCCATACTGCTGGCTGCTGAGGCGCTGTCATCTGTGGGGCACAGACAGGCTCACAGACCCACGCACAATAACAGACTTTATCTATTATCATCAGTCCAATTTCACTGCTTGTGCAATTTCACGGTTCACACTGTAGTCGACCTCACACCTTAAATTACTGGGGAAAATGACAGACGCGGGACCCAAACTACACAGGCAGATATTGAAAATGGACAGATAAAGGGATTTTCATGGCAGCCAATATGATAATATCCACTGTACATACTGCATATTAAGCTGAACATGATGTTACTTGGTGATAATCATGTATTACCATCTGTCTCTTGTATGTAAAGAGCAAAATAGTCTTTTTTGCTTTATTTTATTGCCAGGAGGATGACACAGGAGGAAACGGTCAGGCCTGGATTGGGCCAGCAGATCCCCAGTGAGACACCAAGCACAGACCAATCAGCCAGGCCGCTGACAGCTTCATCGGGAAGAGATAACAAAAACCCAACAGGGGATCTCTAAAAGGGGCGGGGGGGGGGGGGGGGGTGTGGGGCCAAGGGTGAATCTGGAGTATTTCAGCAATGGTTCAGCGATGCACGTAATCAAGCAAACAAGTCGGACTTTCTTTGTTATTGTATGTGGGTGGAATGGTTAGACATGTGGGAAACAATCGTGTACAGTGCCAGGAGAGTGATAGAGTCACATCACATGACCTGGACACCAGACATAAACACAGTAGAAGTGGTTTTGGAGGAGTTTCACCAGAGAATGAAGGAAAAGCAGCCAATGTGGGGCCTCCTTTAGGAAGGCTGGAAAAGCATCCCAGGAGGCCACTTCATGATACTGGTGTAGAAGAGAGAGTTAGGTCAGCCAGCATCTAGAGCAACTGATTAAGGGCCTTGCTCAAGGACCCAATGGTGGGATCACTCTGCTGACCCGGGGATATGAACCGGCAACCTTCTGAATCACAAGCTACAGAGTTATTCTAAAAAGCACAAATAATTGTTTCTATGGGTAGGTTTGTCCAAACTTTTGACTGGCACATAAACATAAGCGGAATGGGGGTAGTGAAGGAAAGCCGAAAATGTTTATGTGTCATGGAGAACAAATTTTCCCCAGAAAAAAAATGAAATGCATGCAGGATGTAGTGTGCGTCTTCAGCAGTCCGCTGGCGCTGCCATTTTTCCACTGAGTAACGCAAACACTAGAAGGATTGTGCTGTGGCATCCATACAGGGCTAATGAGCTCAATATGTTTCTAACTAGTGGCAGTGAAGCACGTATGATGGCCTGTGATGACTGTATCAAAGCCACATTTCAGCTGATAACTTTATTATAGTGACAGAGAGCTGAGGCAGTACTGTGGGCAACGCAGAAGCCTCTGGGACTGACGGGCAGCACAGCCCTTCCTGCCGTCCAAAAGCACGCGGTTAGCCGAAGCCGTGTCTGAGTACGCTCCTGCCACCATGGCCCTGTGCCTCATGGGATAGGCCCCTGTGTGATGGGTGGTTATAGAAGATGCATGAATGACAGAAACCGTTATTGTTGTGGGGCTTATTAGGGAAGAAAAACATAATTGCAATTATTTTGGTCAATACTGAGATCACAATTATTAGACACAATTACTCACCGACTTCAGAAATAGTATGGATTTATTACTTAACATAAAAATCTTTAACAGCGGATTTCCTTGAACTCTAAATATGATTCAACTGAGAAACACATAAAAAGGGGCTGAAAAGGGGTTTGCTGGATTTATAATGCAAGACAAAATGAGAGCATCTCTGTGGAATGAATAATTTTGTTTTGATAATTGTTGGAAGCCAAAATCGTGACTGAAATTAACATTCGATTAATCACCCAGCCCTACATTGTTGTGGGAAGGTGTGCATTTGCAGAAATTTTAAACCAATGCAAAGGAGATTAGTGGCATCAAGGCCAGCGATGCTGATTACCTGTCTCTGGCAGTGAGGTCAAGCTGGGAGATCATGCCAAGAGGGGGAAAGTGCAGGTACAGAAAGTACAAATCCAGACCAGGATTTTGTTTCAACCAACAAGTTGAGTCACAGTTACAGAGGACTCAACTGGTTGGTTGAAACAAAATCTTAGTCCGAATTTCTACTTTATGTACCTGAACTATCCACTTCTGACCACGCCCAAGCATTACACAGCATCATAAGTGCAAATTCACAGACAGACTGGCAAACCAGCCAATCGGAGGACTTCTTGGGAGCAGACAGGGGAGGGGGGGGGATGACTGTGTAGACGTCTGTTCCCCCTCCAGCTCCCACAGAACAAGTAAGCGACAGATCCAGCAAACACCAGCCCAAAGGCGGCTTTGAAGTGGTAGTGATGAAATATTAATGAAGAACGGTGCGCTATTCCCCCCAGAGTCAGTCAAGAACATCAGCATGAATAATGCAGCGGGAGACTGCCGCTGATGCTGCCCGATATTACACTAATGCCGCCCACATCCCGTGCTGATGGATTAAGAAGTCTCCTCTCGCATGCACGCGGCTGATGGATTAGCTCATAACTCGCCAGTAATCGCGCAGAATTGCGTCTTATCAGTATTAACCGATGGCTTGATAAACACGTGTGGGAAATGTTTACACAGGTTAAGAAAATAAATTATAGAGAACCCGTGTCCAAGACGAATGCACCGAGAAAAGTATCAGACACCTCTAATGTCTTCAAGATGGGGCAGGTAAATTATTTTTAGACTGGATCTGAAACTGCTAAGCTGCAGGAAATGGATGGTAAATGGAAATCTAAAAAAAACATTCTGGAGGTGGCTGCCTGAGGCCTCAGTACATGGACACGATGTGACAGCAAGCTAACAGGGGTCTCTAATTCCGGTACCGCGGGGAATTGCTCTGATTCGGATCGGTTTTAGGGACAAGGATATCATAGTGGCGGGCTCCTCCGTCGACAGTCCCACGGAGGTTACAAGGAGGATGCAAGTCGGCTGTGAAAACAGGAGTACAGAGACCAATCAGAGGGTACTGAGCCAGTCTTTCTAGCTAAGTAGATCTGTTGGGACAGCAAAAAAGATGTAGATCAATGGCAAAATAACAAAGGAGGGAGGGTGACGCTCAGAGGAAGCTAACGGCCTGTCTGAGCTCTTCCATATCTCAGGGTCGTAACACCATTTCATTACCAGAACCACCAAAAACCAAAGAAAACACCACTGCTGACCCCAAAGGCTCCCCTGCAACACACACTCTGGCTCAGCTATGCTCCGAATTATTTACCTCCTCGGTCAAATCAAACAGAATGCAGGGCCCGATCTATTTCTGTGGCTTATGTGGAATCCTGGTCATGCAAACAGCGGTGAAATTTGCACACCAGCACGTCGCGGGAGGTGGACGGATGGATGGACGGACGGACATGACTGTCAAGCAGCAGGCAAGAGTGAGACTGCGGGCAGGAATCCAGCTGCATGCTCAGCTTGATGTGCTGGTAATTAGGGAGTCGTTACCATAAAACACACATGTGGTGTTCTACTCAGCTCAGCACATCTACATATTTGTTAGATAGCTGGTACAAAGTGATGTGCATATGAGGAAAGCCTGGGAACAGCAGAGGTTAAGAGTCAGTAAGGTGACTCCAGCGGCCACTGGATTCAAACCCATGACTGTCTGGGCATGAGCACAGCACCCTAAATCACTGAGCTGCAAGCCTCAAGAACTTAAAAATATGAGATGAGTGTTTACCTTGGATTTGAATGAGTCTTGGTTGGCCTCCTTTAAAAGGTGTCTATAGTGAGAAATTAACCTTCCGCCTGCATGGCTTATTCTACAGTAGGCAGCCAGAGAAACATCTGACACATGGATACTTACACACACTATTACATGCAGACTGCCTCCTTTCATCCTTCCGATCCATCCATATCCCAGATATAATATTACTATATGCATAATTAATATAACAGCCATGCGCTGCCATGTGATTAAGCAAATTGAACAGGGTGCAGACCAAACTAAGAGGCTTCCTTGTTTCAATGTTTTCATTTTGCATAATCAGATCAGCCGTGTCAGAATATGGAAATAACAGGGTGCTCGGGTTATAGCACTAATTACAGAATAATAACCAGGAGATTACCTACTTTTAAGAATATGGACTATAAAGAGATGAAGAAAGCAGGAACGTCATCAAGGAATGGAGAGAAACAGCAGTAAGGCAGCAGAGAAGAATAGAGAGAAATCAAGAGGATGGCAGTAAAGCAGCAGAAAGTATTGCAAGCAATGGAGGGGAATGGCAATAAGGCAGCAGAGAGGAACGGAGAGGAATGGCAGAAAGGCAGTAGAAAGGAATGGCGAGGAACGAAGAGGAACGGCACTAGGCAGAGAGGAATGGAGAGGAATGAAGAAGAATGACAATGCGGCAGCAGAGGAGAATAGAAAGGAATGGAAAGGGACGGCAATTAGGTAGTGGAGAACGATAGAGAGGAATGGAGAGGGATGGCACTAAGGGACTGGAGGGCAATGAAGAGGAATCCTGTCATGCATCAAGACCTCAGCCTGATATTCTGAACAGTTCATACCTTCCAGTGCACTCCAACAGGAAGTGAGCACCTCAGAAAACAGTAGGGAAACACTAGGCCGTGGTGTCTCTGTCTACTCCCTCCCCATTGCTGAGCAGACACCCCCTTTCCTGGCAGTCTCTGCCCCCCGAGGCCCGCAAACCCCACTTAAAATTCAGGAGGCGTCTCTGCTGTAATGATCACAACCATTACTGTAACCCTAGTGATTAATGCCTGGCTTGAGACAAGATGCTAAATGGAAAGCAGCTTCTTCGTGGTGGATGCACTTCGCCGGCTTGTGGGTGCAAAAAGTGCACTGAGACAGAGCTTATTAACCTTGAAGTGGATCAGAAATTTGTACCCTGCCGCTGCTTTGCACAGAAAGCCTTACAAAGGCCTGGCATTGTGTGTCAGAGCTGGTTTTGGAATCCTTTTCGTCCTTGAAAACCAATCTATCGCTTTGGTAAAAAAAATAAAATAAACAATATATGTTTTATATAAATATATAAATGTACATTCATGCACTGGAATATGCAATAAGACATCTACAGGGGCATATGAATCTTATTTTATTTAGCATAATTTTCCATAACCTTGAGAGACCTTTCAAATTCTGCAGGGTAATTACTAAATAAATTCCAGTGAAGCATCTTCATAAACAGACAAACAAATTTTTAATTTAAATTTCAATCAGAAAATTCAGCAGTTAAACACTAAACTACAGCCCAGCCTCATGAAAAATGAAGCAATATAAGGAACGATAATTAAAAAACGTAAGCAAACCTAAACACACACACAGTGCCCTGTCCTGCGTAGACCAGGGACTCCCAGCAGTTGCGCTGGTAGAGTACGAGAATCCCCCCAGCCACAGAGCAGGTCCTGGGGGTTGTGGCTCCTTACAGCAGACTGTCTTAGGGCCGGATCTTGGCGCTCTCTTTCCCATCTCAGAAAAGGAGCACCCAGCTCCCCCAGGAAAAGCAATCGCTGTCAGAGCTCCTGGCTTGCACCATGTCTGAAGGAGCCACTGTTAGGCGCAATGCAACGGGCCACAAAATACCATTCTGTGCCTCGGTCGGGGACAAAACCGTGACGGTAGGAGAGGAGACCACAAACATGGTAGAACGCCTGCACGCACAGCATAAAAGCGGTCATCACCATGTCTGCGTGAGACTGATGATGATCCAGCGTGGTAAAATTGCCATGAACACAGTACTAAAAACACCACGATACAAATGCTTCACCCATTGAGATTTGGACCTCGTATTTTTACTTTTCCACGATGGACTATGAGCCGAATGACAAAACTACAGAACATTCCCGCTGAAGGTGACAGGAGGAGGAGCTCTTTGGTAGAACCTGAAAACAAAAGGCAGAAACACAATGGGACTCCCAGCACTGGGACTCTCGTCTCGATGAAGGGTTCACGACAGTAAATTTTCCTCTTGAACTGATGAATGCTGATCACGCATCGAGCTGCTGAGGTTTGAGAATCTGTTCAGGGTGACCTCAAGCCCCCATTGCTGAACATTTGGAATGTTATCTAAACGCTAATCTTAAAAAGTATTATATGCAGGGGTTGACATAACTGGTACATAAGTACGCATTCACCTTTATAAGCTGTACGTGCGGCAGTCGATTGTTGTAACAGCATGAATTCGTATGCATTTTATGTGCATTTGCGCCAATATGACAAGAAATTATTGCGCATTTTAACCTTTCTTTTGCAAATGAAGTACGAATTAGCATATAAAAGTTAAAATGCACGATAATTTCTTATCATATTGGCGCAAATGCACATAAAATATGTACGCATTCATGCTGTTACAACGATCGACTGCCGCATGTAGAGCTTTTATAGGTGAATGAGTACTTGCGTACCAGTTATGTTAATCCCTGATTATATGATTCATCTTCCAGAACTCGGAGTTTATACCAGAAAATACAGGGCACAAGAAAGTGGAATACTGGATGCCATAGAGATTGTTATTTGAAAACCCACCTACATATCCACCCATCCATCTTGTAACTGTTGATCCTGAACATAGTTATTGGGTTATTTAAAAAATATATATATATTGAACTGCACACCTAAATAGAGGCATTTATCATTTAGTAAATTAGTTCATTTTCCTTTACTGAAAAAACCAAACCATTATGAGCTAAATTTCAGTATATCAGGCAGCTGTGGTCAGCACCTTCAGTTCCATGCCATTTTATTGACCGTTTTCTTTATTTTCCTATTAAATTGCACATATTGCAACAGCTAGACGTCAGGTGCCTTCTGGGGTAAGATAATAATCCCCACAGTTTTATTAGGATGTTTGGGATTGCTCTGGGTCCTGGTGGAGGCCTGTGATGAGTTGCCGTATCCAACCAAAACCCAAGGGAGATAGGATAGCTGACACAAGTCAGACACCAAGGGCGGCTGAGATGATCACCAATAACTGAAGCCACAGCCAATCGGATGGGCGCAATGATGCCATGACTGTGCAAACTGTGACCGTGGAGACTGTGGAAACTGTGACCACAACCATCTCCCAGTGCGTCCCTGCTGTCAAATTAGTTTAAGGCATATCTGGAGTTTTCAAACAGATGCAAAGACCTTTTTTGGTCCCGGGTGGCATGTTTACAAGGGACAAGATGGCAATGGGGCGTATTACTACCATTAGTCTGTCCTGCAGCCGAGCTCACAGATGCAAAACTCCCTGCAAGAAGACGGACGATTCCTCGGGGAAATGAAAGCTCTCCGTACACAATGATCCGGGGCTGAAAGGTTAATACAGTCCGGTGTGACTTATATTCATGCATGACATCCACACGGTGCCGCCTAATTAATAGGAGCTTCACACAGGCTGACAGGCGATGGGTCGTCCCTTAAGTATCCTCGGGAATCTTTCACCTTTAATTTAATTCCCGATGACATTCCAAAAGGCCTAATCTTGGGGGAGGACGACCTCAGGAAGCTGTGGGAACATGAACACCGAGGTCGCCAAAGGTCTTCCCACGACGCAGCTGATAACAAAAACAATCCTCTCGGAAAATTGAACTTTTATATATCTTGCTACGGCAAATAAAAGAAATCAATAGCTATAAGTGTGCCTGGGGTCTGGTGGTTCCCGCAGACTGCAGATTTTCAGGTTTAGCTCCGTATTAACGGCTCCAATAGCATGAGGATAGGAGACCCCAGCACCTGTATCATCATTTCTCTGCACTCTTCAAATAACAGGGGGAGACAGAGCAGCCACTGCTGCCTTTCAGCCTGTGTATTCCCCAGTATCCCTTCTGAGGTCACTGTAAAATGTCACCATGCCCCCCACACTTTATGACCTGTTTTTTTCTCTTTGCTCTCATTTCCTTTCTCGTCCTCCTTTGATTCGGCTTAATCCCCCTTTTGACGCCCCTCCCCCTTACTTCCTCTCCTTCCTGCACTCCGTTACGCAGGCTGGTTACGCTGCTTGCCCCCCACCCCCACCAGGCAGCCGGCCTCCGGCCTCGTCCCTGTCCCTCACATCTATCACTTTCTTCAATTACACCCCCCGCTCAATTTGCTCTTGTTAATATCCTGCTTAGAATTACGCTCTGGAATAGTGAATTTCTCAGCTAATGCAACCTCAGCCATTAACCTCATCCTGCTGATGGACGTGGTTCACTAATTCAAGTTCACTAATATCCAAAGGCCACCTCTACCAAGTTCTCCCCCAGTTCTCATTCTGGCCAATCGATAACCCCACTCCCCCCAACCCTACAAGGTCCTTCCCCTACTCCCCTACCTCCAGATGACCCCACTGTCCTATTACCTCACATGGGTAGTGCCAGAACATGCAGTGCATTCTGGGTACTAGGCATTGTGTTTGTGGGTCATGTGATGATCCCGTTTAATGTCCTCTCACTCTGCCATGTGATTTTATTGCGCCCTTATTAATAACACATTTCCCCCAAGTCTCCCATGACTGCTGATGCCAGTTGGCTTATTCTCCTATATATTAGGTGAGGTGAGGATCGGGGTGAGAAATGTGGGAAATTTAATACAGTACCATAATGTTACCTTATCCTCGGGTTTTTCCTGTCCTTTGACTCATAACATCAAGGGTGCTCTAAATTTACCCCAAACTAAAACATTAAAATTCCGTTTGTTCGGGCAAAAACTAAATATAAAGTTATATTTCAGTCAGTGGGAGAAAATGTTTCACCTGCTTGTTCATAAACAGCATGACATTTTTCGCAGTTTTGCAGTTAAATGACCTTAGCATACTGTGGCACTGTACAAATATGCAGACTCTGGGAAAATAGCTCTATCTGAAAATAGCTAATGGCATCGCCATCACCTTTGTGAAGCAGCTTCGACCTTCATGACACAGCAGCTACGTCCAGCTGGTTTTTCAGGCTGGCTGAGCCATCCGGAAGCGTCACAGGATGCCCTCGCCGTGTCACCACACAGCACGGCGAATGAACAAACACCAGCGCCACAAAAGCGTTCTTGCTAAGCGCCTGCCAGACCCGTCAGCCAGGCTTTTCTTTTCCAAATCAAAGCTGAGGGATTATGGTCCATTGGCCGCCCATTCCCCAATGAACAGCCAGGGTCAAGGGTCATGGGGGGGCCAGTTTGTAGCAAGAGCCTGTTTGCACAAGGTGTTCTTATTTGATAGGCAAGTCACCCCACCTTAACATCAGGAAAACAGTGATTTAGAAGAGGGGTAAAAACGCATGCTAATCCCAGCAGTCACAATGAGGTGGGCTCCTGCAAAGAGGCTTAGCCGCTAATGAACTAGCGGATTACAGGGACATTAGCAAAAGGACTGGCTTGTGGTTCAATAGGGCTCACGGAACATTGATGCGCACGTGAGCATCACACTCACCTGCTGGCTCTGCGGAAACCCAAAACAATGAAAAATGCAGAGATTGGGTACGCAGTCAGGCTGTCTGCGTCTGCAGAGAGCAGAGGCACACCCCTCAGCGAGTCCCTTAAGGCAGTTTGACTTCACAGCAAAGGGACATCCCTGCAGACATGTTATGGAACAGAATACGGCACCGAGACTGTTCACGGTAGGCTTGGGTGGCATCTAATTCTCCATTCCATCCAGACATTATAGTGCAGAATATGATATTTCGACATTGTTCTAGTATTTCCATATCGTGGTGACATGGGGTGGGGTCGAGGGTTAATGGCAGATTTTGTCGCCAAGTATTCTCACCGCGTTCTACCCATAATACCATGTCCCGGTGAGTGAACTGCCCCAGCAGAAGGAGCGTCTGGCTGTACATCATGAAATCTGCTCAGGCTGCTAAAGGAAACACATTCTGTACAGATGCAAAAGTGGTAACTGAAGAGATTAAATCAGAGTAGAAAACGCTTTGAATGTTTTGTTAATCTGACCAAGCTATAAGTGAAGCTTCACTCTGCTTCTGCTCCGCATTCAGCTGGGGAGGCACGATGACCATCGTTCTGGATCATTCCGGAGCCACCACCATTATTATTGGGATCAGACGGCCTTGCAGCTCTGTTCTGCATCTGATTGGCTGCTTCACACCTCAAGTGCACACTTTGGTGCAGCTGAGCTGGATTCCTGTGGCTTTCATCACAAGGCAGCTCATTCTGTGGCAGGAGCCTACGTTCCTGGAAGAGCAGGACTAGGAATCCAAATGGGACTGCTGAAGGACACCTGACTGACACCGCCTGCCTGCACTAGGAAGGGTCTTAATATCAAACCTGCATACTGACTTTCTCATTTATTGAATGAACTTACTAATCTGAAGCTTTCGGTCAATTGGATGCATCCATCTACCAACCACATAGCCCGTATGGGTTCACAGTGAACCTGAAGCCCATGCCAGGCAGCCACAGGCTCAAGGTGAGAGTGCGGGATGCCAGGCCATCATATAGAGCGCACACACACTCACACACAGCCACAGATTCTGGTAAATGCACTCGCCTGGTCGAAATGGGGGTGAAAATGCAAACTGCAGAAACACAGCAGGGAGTTCAAAGCCCAAACTGCCTCCCCATACGATGGGACCCAAAGAACTGCAGCACCCCCTGTACTTGTCAGATGCTTTGGGCTGTGGAGTCTAATGAATAAATGACAGAGTAGTTTGCTGGAGACCTTGCTTGGACTGGCAGCCCCTTCAGTCCCACTTGTGGCCGCCTGTGGCCGTCACTGGCAGTGCCAAGCTTGTAGGTGCACAAATCCATGCTGGCATCACTCCCAACTTCCATCGCAACCGTCGTGCCATCAGATGCATCCATTGAGTCCTCAAAAAGACCTGGGCTATTGACATGTGCCTGGACAGCATAGTGACCATTGTTCCCAGCTAATCCCCGGGCTGCTGCCAGAGTGGGGTAAGACACGGCCTGAGAGTGCTTATCGCGGGCTGCGTGCAGCCTCTGCATCCCACAATGCCGCTCCCTTTGTAAAACCCCTCTCTCAGTGAACACAGGCGTAATGCTCATTAGGTCGCTGGTTCTCGCGCTACGCTGTGGACTGATTAGCGTTCCTCCTGCACAGGTGCTCGCCCTCACTGACAGTGTTTTGGGGACAAAAACAGCAACAAGAGCAAATCTGATGGCAATAAATGTTTCTCCAAGAAAACCAGCCTGTTTATGAGTAGCAAGGGGCATTAGTCCTCGAGGAAGACCCAGGTGGGCCACTGTTATTGAAGAAAGACAATAAAACCTTAAATACGTTTCCTTCCCAATCCTATTTTTGTCTGAGATCCACAGAGCTCGTTCGACTATCATTCAAGTCGGGAGAGACAGCACTGAGAGACAGCACTGCCCGTTCCTGGCACCCAGCAGGGAAATGATCTAATAAATGTGCTATTTTATGAAGGAGAAACAGCAGAAAGAACATTGTGCATCCAAATAGGGTCCAAAGCCACCCACGGACGACACACACAGACATATAAACCAGCGCTGGCTTGCATTTGTCAGGTATGAACCAGCGAGGAGCTCTTTAACCACAGCCTGAGGGAGCACTTGAACAGGTCACCAGCTTCAGTGGGACCTGAGTTGCCCCCCCGCCAGTTAGTGAATTGAGAGCACTGACTGCGCCAATGACCACGGGAAACACTGGGATGTATAAGTGGCAGTGCCCCGCTTGAGATCAGACCTCCTTTCCTCCTCCCTTTCCTCTAGTAAGAGCACAGTGAACCTATACTGATACAGTGAGTGCGGAAAGGCAGTGTGGATGGGAAGAGAGTCCATCATTTCCAGGCCATCTTTATGGTGGAGGCAGAGGGGACCCCGGTGTGTGAATCAGCAGCCACTGCCCACTGCCCGTGCCCTAGAGCATTTCTTGCGTTATTCGCTCATTGTTTACACCTCTCCTATTTTGAAAGCTGCCCCTCTGGCCTCGACCCCTTGGTCTACTCTGTCCCCCAGCCCCGTGTAATGCTCCCTGCTGTTTCCAAAAGACTGATCCGCCATTTTTTTGCTCAAATACAAAAACTGCATTGTAAACCAGTGACAAACGTCTCGGGAAAAGGCAGCATGGACTTCTGTGTGTGTGTGTTTTTTTCTCCATTTTAAAAAGCCGCTATTGTTTCTTTGCGGCCCTGTGACCCGCCTGGGTGCAGACCCGAAATGGCAGGGAAGACAATCGACAATCAGACAGCATTCGGGGGCAGCACATAAATCAGCCGCTTGCCTTCGGGGGTGAGGCCGAGTTTCCAATGCGACATATCAACCCGAAGATAACAAACCTGTCCTTTAGCCGTGATCATTTACAGCAGAGAAGCCAAAATCTGAACAAGGTCTGAGTGCAAACCATATTTTTCAACAGCCATATAACAGGTCAAACTGGCTTACTGCACTTTCCAGTACAAATTCCCCGGCTTTGCCTGATAAACGCTGATCTCATACGACTGACCGGCTTCCCTGCCACCCATTTGCTGACGGATGGCAATCAAATTTAATTATAGCACTCAACACGAAGGACTTTCAGGCTGAGAAACTGAGAGCTCGAGTAACAGTTAAAGGGCCAGTCACATGACATGAAATAAGACACTGGCAAATCCAGATAAGGCTGGCAGAAGGAACAAAGATGAAATAAACACATAAGCTATTGTACATCAAAGCACCAGTTGTGTTTCATTCTGCCACTGATCCATTTTTGTCAGCATATGAACCACAAATAAGCAAGCTAAAAAGACCAGCCAAGATACCATTTTGCATATCTACCCATTAAACGCAGCAGCAGCGACATCTGTTACCAGAATGCGTTGACATGCACTTTTTATGATTTAAAAAAAAAAAATCAACGGAATGTCTCACAACCCAGAACTCTCGTTTTTCCCGCATCTGTGCACATTTCATCAAAGGGCAGTGCATGAACCGCGCCCTGTGAGATTTCGCTGTCTCTTTCCGCCTTTCAAGAAAGGATGCTTTGTTCTCCCCCACCCAGAGAGAGAAACCCTTTGGTCTTTATGTAGGAGAGAGGAGGATGGGACTCGCCGCGACAGCCCCTCCTTCACAGGGTCCTCCGGTGCTCCATGGTACCACCCAGGAGAATTCCGTCTCTGATCAGAAAAAAGAAAGTTCAACTACCTTACCTTGCCACCCCCGCCCCATCTATATATTCTCTCTGAACTAGCCCCTTAACAAATCACCCCAGTGATACATTTTTGATGCCATTCGTTGTTTAAGTTCTGTTGGTCTGGCAACAGTGACCCACGGACCTTCTGAAAGACGCTTGTGCTGGATGCATTGCTTCGGCTCGTTCAGGCCTCGTCGGCGCCCCCACAGGGAGGTTATGGCTACATGTCCTACTTGTCCCCTGGGACAAATCAGGGCATAGCAAATTAGCCACCGTTAGTATCTCAGGCCACAGTGGAGAGGGAACTTTGATGCCAGTCTGAAATCACTTCAACAATCAGAATGGGTAATTAGGGTCAGGGGAAATCCACAGCAGGTCCATCCACAGAAAATATTCCCATTAACATGCTAAAAGCTGGCTGCTGATGCATCCCACATTTGTAATGCCCTTCTAGAAAAGCCTTCACTTTCCGACCACTCTTACTAAGCATACCAGTCACGATAATCAACTTTAAGCTGAACAGAGTGCTCTCTGCCCTTACATGAGTCCGATTACCGAGATTCTGGATGCTAGCCCCATTCAAGCAGTGGTGAAGCAAAAAGATCTACGACGGACAGATTCTGGCCTTGATGTGTAATACCTTCGGGAAAATCAGAGGAGAACTGGGGAAGAATGAGCATGGCCAGAAGGTTAAGGAGACAAACTCCCTGAAGCTAGAGATAGGCCTGGGGTTTTTAACAAGGCGCCCCCCACTATCAGCTTCACAGTACTGTAGCAGCCTTGGACAGGCTTCCAGCAGCCATCTGAGGCCCGGGTCAGGCAAAGCTCTGGTCAGGCGCCAATCAGAAAATCGCCGCCACTCGGACGTCATGAATGTTTTATAGGTCCTGCCATAGTGCCCTATTGCCAGGGTGGACTGGGCCTATTACTTTGGAGTCCCATATAATAAACTCGTCAAACAGTAGACGGTCCTCTATGATGAATTTTGCCAAGCATATCATGATAAATCATGCTGGCCCACAAACCCACTGAGAAAACATGAGGTATGCTAGATGACCAGGGCAGGTAAGCCTAAAGCCTGAAGAGTCACATAGGTGGGTTTGTGAATGTTATGAAAATGAGGGTGGGAGGATCCACGGCAAAGAAAGTTGAGAGGAATTGCTGCTGCAGAGGAGGGCCTGCATGACACCTGTGAAGACCCCAGGCAGTGCTCCATGGAGACTCTTCCCACTCCTGCAGCTCATTACCCAGCATGCCCTCCCACCTCAGCAGGCATCCTGGAGCTATTTGTCCAGATAAGGAAAACATGGGGCCAGCTTCTGAAAGCCACCCTCATCTACGATTCAGTGCCGTCTCATTTGGCTTTGGATCTACGAAGAAAACAACACAATATGGGGTACCGGGGTTAGGCTGGGGGTCAACAGCATGTGGGGAGACGCACAAAGGAATCCTAGTGTTTGCGCAGCCCATGTGACCAAGGGGGGCAAACTCAGGCCTGTGAGCTCCATCTGGGCCAGGAGGGTCACAAGACTAATGTGCCTGGGCTGTCAGGCATTTCCGCTTCCTTAAATCAATGCCAGGTCATCCCCAATTGTGACAGACAAAGTCTACGACAGGCAAAGTCAAATGCAGATAACAACACAGATTAGCATGTGACTTGCAGTATTTAAATGTTCATTTCCTGACAAATTCATGCCTTCCTCGCTCCCTATCACACATTCCGATCTGCTGCTGCTGACACCATACGTATGAAGAATGGCAATGCCTTCAAAAGCAGGAGATATCCACAGCCATTTCAGATTTGCACAAGGCGCCTCATCCTCCGCCCTCCCCTCTCCTTGGGTATCAAGTGATGACAAGCAACACTGAAAGGCTGACAAGGGTCTGCCAGCAACAACATCCTCCTCGGGGAGAGCCGCTGTGGGTGCCCCCATGTCCTCAGCTGCCTCGGGGCTAAGCGTCTATGCCACAGACTCCCATGATGCTGAAGGGAAGAGGGCAACCAGAGACATAGCCCCGGGCCCGCATCTCCGAGCTTGGTCTTGCACGGCTGCCGATTTTCAGCCTCGATACACCGATCCCACGAGCCGTCCTGGCATGACTGCGGTTGTGGGGTAAGAAAAAAATCAGCCAGCAGAGTGACAGAAGCAATCGAGTCTCCGGTCGCTTTTCAAACAAAGGCTGGGAGATAAGGTACCACTGGGAGGTTGGGGGCCACGAAGGCGGCTGATAGATTTGCGGGCTTTTTAGCAACTTGCGATATTCCACTGAGGAAATGTCGGTCTGTAGCGCAGAAGGGGTTGGGCCATCAAACATGGGAGTTGTGGTGAGCTCAGACCCCACAGAAGACACATGGCACCAGGCCCCCTCTTGTCGCAGGGCAAGGCCGGTACGAGGACCAGCAGAGCAGCATAGCGGAAGGGGCCCAAGGCTGGTTCTATGCTCCCATATCTGCTGCTGCACAAGGGGAGTCAGAACGTAGCTGCGGGGGGGGGGGGGGGAGTGCACTTTTGCAGTGGCAGAAAGAGCCAAGGGAGGCTAATGGAGGGCGACGTTCCTGGGGGTGTAGCTTCCACGGACCACAGCCAGAGGCGTAACTCCGGGCGACGCGGCCCTTTGCCACAATTAGGCACAAACTCTGACCCCCCCTCCCCATCCCGCTACATTTTTCTGTTTGAGGTTGGTAACGAGGGTGCAGCTTTCCAGCTAATCCCAGTGTGAGTGTTTATTGGTGGCTGGATGTACAGACTGAGGATTTTTACCCTGCCACCTCTCACTCTTATGAATTTGCCTGGCAGTATCAGTGTATTAGCGACCCCCCACCACCCTCGCCATACCACCCCTGCCTGTCCCTCCCAAGTGTCAGTTGAGAGGACAAAGCAGTACATGGGCACAAATGGCTCACCTTCATTATTCAGAGCCAGACGACGCACACAGTAGCGGGTTACATCTTTGTGAACAAAGCATATCAGCTGCTGATACTCACATGGATTTTTAGGGGGCACTATAAAAATCCATATACTAAATTGTTATTCATTTCATTATTCATGCAAATTATCTACAGTATAACTTTCAATCTTCCTTAATTAAAAAGCACACATTCATTTTTTATTCACTACTGAAATGTCACTGACCAGTCATATCAACCCATTTCAACCTGGTGCCTAGAAACAGCCTGGAGGCAAGTCACATGACACGGAGGATCGCACAAGGGCTCTCGTCTCTGCACGGATTCTACGTTGTTTCCACCGGGCGATACGAAAGACAATGGATCGTAATCCGGAGGCAGCGGGAAGATTAAAACGCCTGGCGAGAGAGACGAGACTAAAAACTCCAGGGTTATGTACCCGCTTTGATCACAGACTCATCCAACATTTGTCCCTTGAGATGCCCCCCCGTCCCCCCCCCCGGGGACTGAGGGCCCAGAGCGTTTGATCACACAGAGTCTGGTCACCAACGGATCTAACAAGCTTTCAGGGTGGCGGTAGCAGATTGAGGGACGGCTTCGCTCGCCGCCACTCATGCCGTCACCACGAAGGGGTGCAGTGCCCGTGCCAGTTGCCCGGGCGACAAGAGGGGATAATCCCTCTACAATATACGCATCCAGAAGCATCAAGAGGATCGCCAGAAAAAAAACAAACTGAAGCACAGATCGGATAGGAGATAAATTCACAAAATCCCCACATCCTCATTCTTTGTTGCGATCTTTGGATTTGGGGAGGACGATGAGCGTCCCACTGGCTCGCGGTACATTCCTGACCTCTGTTGCCGACTTGGGCTGCTATTGATCTCCATCAGCCAGTCGGGGTCCACGGTGCCCCCTCCCCTCATGGAGGACCATGGCTGGTGCATTAAAGCGATGACCGAGGAGACATCCATCTCTTTAATAGGGTGACCACAGCATCTGTAGTGGAGCTAATGCTGCAGATCCTACTGCTCCGGTACTCTGTGCTTTCACTCGGCTGGGGGAGGCGGCTCTGATAAATTGTTGCCGAGCCCAGATTAGGCAGTTCCTCTCTGGGTTTACTGACCCGGCGGTCAGCCCGGGTGCAGGGTGTATCACGTTTGCAATGGCAGGAGACGTCAATCTCAGAGCACTTACAAAGAGAAATCACCCAATTCATCAGGGGCACGGAAAGATTAGGTACTGGAGATGGATCCAGCCGCCTGCCTGAGCGTGAATCACGGGCTCTACCCTAACGCCAGCTTTGTCTGAGCTGACTCACCGTGGATAACGTGAACCCCCCCCCCAGCACTGCCATTTCTTCTGGTCTGTTCAGCCCCACCCACCAGCAGAACATCTGACATCACTGGGGAAAATGACATGAAAAAACGGAGACCCACCGAACTGGTCAACAGAGCAGGAGAAATTGAAGATCGTAGCTGGAGACCCACAGGATGAGCCTTGGGCTCAGGGAGTCTGGGCTGGCATCAGCCCATCTATAACAACATGCCGCCGATTTCCCTGTGCAAGGCAATTTAACACCTCTCTCTGAGCACAGTATGGGGGGGGGCACAGACCAGCCCAGTATGAGTGTGCACAGGGGAATACCCAGCCCAACCAATGACTAAGATTTCAAAGTATTGCTGATTCTTCAAATAACACACTAGATAAACATTTCTGGTTTTCCCACACGAATGAGGCAAAACAGCAGCAGACAAATTAAATATGGCGACAGCTTCCCACTATTAGGTACTGATCAGGCTGATATGGAAATTCAGCAGACTGGAATGGAGACTAAAGAAATTGGTACAAATGCCCATACAGTCAAAGCATGTCATCCATCCATCCAACTGCTTATCTTGAGCAGAGTTACAGGGGTCCCGAAGCCTCTCTCAGGCAGAACAGGGTACAAAACAATTCCAAATTTATTACTATGTTTTTTAAAATGTGTATATCATATTCTAATGAATGCTTGTTATGTTGTTTTTCAATGCATTTGTAATCATTGGTCAGCCAGCACCAACCAGTCAGATGACTCATGTGATACGTACAGCAGCACCTGTCTGTCAGGTATTTATTTTTACCTTTTTATGCATCCTGGAATGCCTGTGCTGAGGTGGGGGGGGGGGGGGGGGGGGGGGGGGGGGGGGGGGGGGGGGGGGGGGGGGGGGGGGGGGGGCGGGGGGGGGGGG
>JABFEA020000029.1:3957566-3969071 GCA_019775915.2 Cyphomyrus plagiostoma
GCATGAAAATGTTTTCAGCTCCAGTTAAACTGTGACTAATTATACACAGAGAGTATCTTATAAATGCAGTTACAACACGAACCAGTGCTTTGTATGTCAAAAGCCAAATGCGCTTAAAATAAAAGCCGACCTGCAGGCGAGCCAGGATCAGCCTGGATGGGTATATGCCGCTTTACCCTCAATGGTGAGTGAATGATTCTCATGATCGAGCAAATTCAGCGACATATCTAGATATAAAGTGCCACTTCAGCTCAGTGCTGTTCTTGTCTAGTGACAGCCTGGTCACTGATGCAGACTAAGGCTTTTTTAGGATAATGTGATAAGACCATACAGCCAGTTGGCTCCCAAGCACTAGATATCCGCGGATATATGCAGTAAGCATGGGAGCAGCGAGATTATGGTTCATGGACCCACATCGCTAAAAGACTGGAGATTGTATGATGCATCATGAATATTCCTACAGTTAAATATTCCTCAAGGGCAAAAAAAATACATTTTAGTTGAGCAACTGATGTTCATGTTCACACATATCACGGATTGGAAACCGACAAAGTGCTCCCCTGTGCTATTTATAAGCAGCATAAATCTGATTGGAGCTTTTAATGAATCCAGCTGGTGGATTTCTTACAATCTGAGCCTTCGACATGGCGGTGACATCATCGGCTTGGTAACTTTCCAAAGGAAGGTCCTCGTGTAACAGCACTGACGCCGCTATACCCAGACGCAGATGCATCCTGGGACTTGGGCGCCTTCCCATATTTAGTATGCTGGACCAAATGGGCCGGATACCATTTATGTTTTCTGAACGGTTCATGGCGTCGCGCTCAGTGAATCGCAAACAACATTAATATCACATCAGACTTGGCTGCAGTTTCTGAACTGCTCCCCCCGTAACAGACGGCTCTGCAGCCAGTAGCGCCCCGTCCCCCCAAACACACACACACACACACACACACACACAGTGTCATTCTAACTGATACCTAGGTCCTAAACCACTATGCTCTCTGCAGGTAGGTCCCGTGTCGCTGTAGGCATTTTGAGAGAACCTGGTAACTGAATATACCTCTGTCCATATTTGTATGCCAACTGAATCAAAAGAGAAATACATCAATCATACACACATCACAACATCACATGCATCTCAAAACAAATCAAGATGAACTTGGAAAACACAAAAGGTTGTTCATCTTACAAAAAAGGCTGGTTTTAAAGTAACAGAACAAATATTTATTATGATGGGCTACAATGATGAATTGAAACAATGTATGGGATGTATTACAAAGGACGAAGAACTATATGAAGACTCACACTGCCACCCAGTGGAATTTAACTATTACAACATTTTTTGGTTTAATAGGTGTCTGCTCCTATTCCTGTTTTATCTTGTAATTTTATGCATCTAGTTTAACTGCAATTACACTGTGTCGACAAGCAAGTCTTTAAAGAGCCTCACACGATTGTTTAGGAGCTGTTTCTGCAGCAAATGTGCAGAAATATAAGCTATTACAGGTTTACAAAAGAATTTCTCTTAAATGTTTGCCACTGTGAAGTCTGAGAAACAGGAAGAAAGGAGGCTGCCGTAACATGACTCGTCGCCCAACAGCTCCGCACTCGCTCTTAAATTATTCAGGCGACGATTACAGGCAGCAGGACCACAATGAGCCCACCAATAGTTTTGCGAGTGATGCACGAAATGCCCAGAGCTGTTTGTCCCTCATAGGCCACCATAGCAGACATCTGGGCCAGTCCTTTCATAAGTATGGGCGCAACGATTAGAGTACTTGTGAGTAGAAAAAATCAATGTGGCAGGCACTTCCCGGACAACTCTGCAGATGATCCCGATCGATTAAAGGCATGGGGCTCGCTAAAGGGGGGGGGCATGGTCTTGGAAGTACCAGAATGTCTTATGAAATACTTTGGCCTCGTGGACATACGTTTTGGTGTCTGATAATCGCTGTATCAGTCATTCGCAGCTTCTTCTGTTGTTACCTCTTGTTTGACAAACACAAACAAATGCAAAGTGCAGAAGACTAATCTTTGAATTTGTTCCATTTCGAAAACACCTTTCCCAGTTTTCTCCAGTAAGTATCCAGGAACTCTGCACACTACATAAGTTAAAGTGTACAAAAGCACTGGCTGAGAAAATTAAATTAAATGCCTAAATAAACAATAGCTACGCTTATAACCCCTCCTGTTATCTGAATATCAGATACACTAAAGGTCACATTAAATGAATTACATCTCTTATTCTCTGTAACCCAATGCTCTAATTACAATGAGCTAAAAAAATTACTAAAATTTATTTTGAGATGCACACATGTAATTTTTTGGGATAGGTAAATACCAAAAGAAACCCCCCCCCCATGTAAAACTGCATGAAAATGTTTTCAGCTCCAGTTAAACTGTGACTAATTATACACAGAGAGTATCTTATAAATGCAGTTACAACATAAACCAGTGCTTTCGATGTCAAAAGCCAAATGCGCTTAAAATAAAAGCCGACCTGCAGGCGAGCCAGGATCATGCCAGCCTGGATGGGTATATGCCGCTTTACCCTCCTGGCATGTGCCAGCCAGGGGCGGGAGATGGGAGAGTATAGACGGCTATTTTAACCGACTGGGATAACCAGAGCATCGATTTCAGCCGTGAAATGGATATCTGACCCTCATATACCCACAGAGGTATATGAGCCCGGCCCACGGCTCCTCAGTGCTGGGATGATGGAGAAAAGGGACTAAGAGAGGGTCTCCATGCCCAGCGGGTGCCAGAGCCGACTGCAGAGCCACTGAGCTTACAGGAAAAAATACACCAGCGGGGTATTTTTAGAAACCTGTGATGTCCTGAATCGTTGCCCTGGTGATGCATTCATAAGAACCACCTTAAAATTCCTTTCTGGTACAATCTCAGGTCTGTCATCCATTCCATTCATCTTTCCACCCATAGTCTGTAATGGTTTATGGAGAGGGGGGCGTCTGCGGGGATCCGATGGCTGTGCCAGGCAGGGCACGTCCTGGGCAGCACGCCAACCCAGTGTGAGGATCTCCACAGACACGCCGGAAGAGATCCGTCATTCACCAGGACCCCGCGACCTTGTGCAGTGTCAGAAAAAGCACGCACTACCTCCCCCCACCCCCCACCAAAACATGGCATTGAGCTTTGATTAATATCCCCCACAGAGTCTGGCCACCCTGCCGATCAATCTAACGACTCCGAAATCCCCAAACATCGTGATGCACAGAAATGCCCGGAGAAGCTTCTTTCCTGTCGCCATCCCACGACCATTCGGGGTAACAGGACCCTCTGCAGCAATCAGATCCACGGGCAACCGAGGAATTCCTTTCTAAACATAGGCATCACAGTAACGTTTTTACAAGGGGGCGGCCAGCCATACAGGTTTATAATTAAATCTCAGTTAGTGCCAAGCTGCAGCTTTGTGTTTTAATAAGGCAGAGACACATTACGATCAAACACCCCCCCCCCCCCAGAGAAAGTCGATTATTACTCCATCCAGCAGCGTGAATGTTGTTAATGAACAACATTACACCATTTAGAAATGGCTCCCATCAGTGGGCCTGGTAATATAATTAACCTGCAGGTGATTCAATTACAGCCTGGTCCTTTTGCTCTACTCCTGGGGGGGTGGCAGGGGGGAGTACCACACACTGGGTTGATTACAAGTTGGACAAAGTCACCTGAAGTGAAAAGTCACAGACAAAAGAAGATTATACAAAACAACGTTGCTCTCTACAGTTAGGTTATAGTATTAACAGGAAGCTTTTATATCCTGTTTTCTAAGTGGGGGCTGCAAAAATTGTCAATGGTGCTTAATATTATAAAATATAAAACAGACTCTCTACGCCATCAAAAATCAGTATTTGAATATCCAAAACTGAATGGCTTCTGTCAGAAGCTAGAAACACTCTGAGCTTGAAAGTCTCTATTTAATTCCCTGCAACACCATCATCACATACAGTGTGCAGTGCATTAGGGGTATGGGTGTGTCCACCTACTCCTTTTCAAAGACACTGCTCGTTTGGCATTATAAAGATGGCTTCTCCTTGAGACTTGCCAGACTAAGGGTGTATTTGAAAGGCTCCAGAAATCAGACAAGCAAAACACATCTGCAGCCTTAAACTCCCCAGAAAAGTTGGTCTGCTTTTCGCACTGGGTCCTGTCACACACCTTACCTTTTACCTCAGCTGGCTAATTGACGATTTGTTAACACAGCATCGGCCCCGGAGGCACTGCCCAATCGTGGCGAGGGTCAGATCCTGGGGGCGGGCCAATAAGGAGACACAGGGAAACCATGTGACACAGATCGACTCCCACACAAAGCAGGAAACCCAAAGCATAAATTTGCACCGCTAGGAATTCGTTATTAGGATCCGATCCCAGGGTTTACTGACACCCCGATACAGCAGGGAGAACGATGCATCCGAGCCTCCACACGTCTCTCTAGAGACCTCTTTTGGTCTGTCCCTGTTTCTCTCCTGCATTCAAAGATAACCTATATGGTACCACAAAAAAAAACAAAACAAAATGACCCAACTAAGCTCTAACTCATGGCCATAATGTTCAGAGTACTCATAGGAAGAGGTTCTCCCTCAGGGATTTCAGCGTAAGTGGTTCGTAAGTATAATTGCCAGCCAATTTCTGTATGATAAGAATACTTTCCATAGATCGTAATACATCTGGCAATACAGCCCAGCACAAATACATCAGTAGGAGCATTTGAAGCACAAATGAAGTTCCTCTGCCCTGTAATGAACTAGCATCCTGTCCATGCTGCTCATGATGTGCCTGCACTGAAAAGCGATGCAGAGGATAGATAGATGGATGGATGGATGGATGGATGGATGGAGAGATGGATGCTGAGATAAACAGACAACCCTCCTGAATTCCTGGGCTATAGTGTAATAGCTGAAGCTCAGTTATTTATCATGATTCATATTAACAACTTGAGTATGTATCGTATAACAAACATACTCAAGCATAAATGTTAATCTACAAATCTGCAACACCGATTTTGAAATCTGTATTATTAATCTGTTGCTTGCTAGAGCAGCTCAATAACGCACACAGGCTTTTGAAGCAATATGCTCAGTGTTTGTGTGGGTCTCCTCTACCCAGCAAACATGAGACATCCACCTGACATTCAGATTATATCTATATCGCATCAATCAGTCCAGGACCATATCTTTATTTCTGCACAATGTGCAAATCATGTTCAGTACTTGTACGTCTGACTACGTGCCCCACTGGACGTAGATAAGCAGTTCAATATTTGAATATCAGGCTAGAAGAATTCTTTGGACATCTGTGGACGTGAAAGATGGGTGTGCCGTTGGTTATTGGACATTCAGAAGGCATAATAATATAATATGTCATAAAAACTTTCAACGTCGACAAAGACGTCCAAAAGACGTATTTTGGATGTTTCTTTGCTCAGTAGGTGGGCTCCTATCCCCTAGTAAAAAGACAAGCAGATCATATGAATTAGTGACTACACTGCTCTTGTGGCTGAATGCATGCACTTCTTTACACAGGGTGTAGTTACAGTATGGAATAGTCTTCCTGTTAGTGTAACTAATACATTGGATCCTTTAAATCAGAGCTAAATAAGATTTTAACAACTTTAAGTTATTAGATGAGTTCTCCCCAAATAAGCTTGATGGACCAAATGGCCTCCTCTCGTTTGTAAATTTCTTATGTTCTTATAACGATTTTTTTTTACAAAGCCGTAAATTCAAGAAAGTGATGCATAGGGAAGGAGGAATACCAATCCTAACCTTAACCCTTAACCCCCTTCCCTAACCATAACCTAACCATAAGCCTAACCGTAACCCTAACCCTAAGCCTAACCATAACCCTAACCCTAAGCCTATCCAGGAAGACAAGCATAGCTATTTTTGCCTGCTTTTCATGTGGTTGATGCAACATATTTTCTGAAGCGCGCTCTCTGTCCACTGGTGGGAGCGTGCTCACCTGTGTGTGCATGTGTCTGTGTTCATGTGTCTGTGCGCGTGCATTGGAGCGGAACTCCGCCATGCGCAATACAGAGAGCAGAGGAGAATTGTAAAGGTGTGACCATGTAGAGAGAAAAATGACAAGCGACTGGGTAAATTAGATAAATAACATAAGGCTATTTAGTTTGTTTAATATAAGGACAATGTATAGACCTGGTCTATAGGAAAGGTAACTTTAAATGACTATTGTGATCTGGCGCTATATAGAAAATAAAATTAAATAAAATTAACTTGACCTTTAAGGGCGGCGGGAGGTGCCGTTGGGAGGTGCCCTAATATAATGTTAGAGGAAACACTGCAGTTATTGAGGTAAATTGCCCTGGGCAGGATCATGTGACACGGGACAAGAAGAAGGAACAGGAACTTTATTCTGAGAGCAAAGTTTCTTCTAATTTGACGGCCGGTAGAGGGACACCTCTAAAGTGGCACACTCTACAATGTTCCGGCACCACCAACCCCTCCCTACAGTTCTGCACCACACTTACACACCATACCATATTTAATTTATTTAGCAGACACACAGGTACACAACTGGAAAGTAGGACCAGCTAGTACCTGGAGCGACTGGGGTTAAGGGCCTTGCTGAAGTGTCCAAAAGTGAAATCTCTGTAACCCACTGAGCCTCAGACCACCTCCACAACTACTACTGCTTCAGAGCTTATATGGAGCTCTCTCTCTTACTAATAACACAAGGTGGCTGAAATGGCAACAGTTAAAATACATCTAAACACTGCTATAGGTCTCCCTTATCACTGTAAAAATTCCTTGGCATTTTTTGCCCAGTGTTTATTCCCAGTGAAGGTCACTCTTTTCCCCCCAAACTGCCAGCAAGTTCAAAGGCAGCTAACCCGGCATACAAGTGTCCATTCTGAAAGCCATTGCCCTCTTGCAGGTTCGCATCAACAGCTGCCTCCATCGAGATCTCGTCTGGCAACCAAGCTCTACATGCATAAACAACAGGGTGGATCATGTTCTCGAAACCTCTTTGTAGCTTGCAGCGAGGCTTGCACGACAGCTTTGCATCCCATGTAAGAGTGCATTGTTTTTCTGTCCAAAGTAGTTTCCTCCTAGTCTGATCCCCGGCATGTGATTTTCCTCTGACCGCAACAAACAGATAAACACCGCCCCGCAGTTCCAGCTAAGGGCTTTGGAATGACGTCACATAAGGTCACCCTGGCGTCGGGCCAAGTCGTCCCAGCCCATGATCGATGGGCACAATGACTGGTGCAGTGCGCACAGCTGGCCTCACCCCCCGCATGGAGGATCTGGTCTGTCAGCATTGTGCATGTGAGCCGTCGAGTCAGCTCCCGACCTGGAACACACTCCCAGCCTCCTGCACTCCGCCCTACACTGACACGGCTGGAGAAAGCTGTTATTGGCTGGCTGTGCCTAATGCCTTGCAGATTACTGCGTATATCGAGGGATAACAGGATTTGCAGAATTACTAAGGTTCCTATGAAATCAGTCCCACTGGTCTGCACTTAGGTAAAAGGAGGGATGTGTGGGATATCACGATGTCAATATCGGCCCCTGTGAGCAAACACCCTGCCCCCCCTTCTCCCAATGACACACTGCCCCATCAGCAGTCCCCGCAGAGTAGGAAGCTAAACATGTGGCCTGTGACCGGACTCTCCCACTGCCTCAAGCAGGAAAGGGGGGAGCTATTTATATCTGACTGTCCCCTTTCCACAGCCGGTAACCTTCATCTCTCTCAGATACAGTCTTCTGCGTGTGGTACGTTCTTCCGGGACGGAACGCAGCACAGCCACCCAAATCACGCAGCTGCATGCCCCGGCGCTGACTCCGTGACCAGGCTGCCGTAACCCTCCGCAGAATTGGCACGGGGGGGTTATGGCCGCAGACTGCCACGCCGTTCATGAACGCGGCTCTGCGTGCCCATCCGTGGAGCCTCTGCTAGACGCTGACGCATTACGAAGCTCCACTTAGCTCAGAACCAGGTTCCGCACTTGAACGGCAGCTGTCTTGCTTGTTAAGAGTATCGGATTATAGCGCTGAGTCTCGAGCCGGCACTCAGGTTGTGTAGCTGCCCTGAATCTCATACGTCCTCCAAGAATGGGAGAGACGAGGGCTCCTTACACGGGATAGTGGTGCCATGGGCTGTCGCCAACACCGGACAGGGTATCGGGGGCACTCACCCATCGGCAATCCCTCGCAGTCTGACATGATGGCACGATGGGAAGGGAACTTCTTGCGGGACTGAGGATTCCCAGCACAAGCTGCTCTCCGCGACCTGCTGCGTGCGGCGATGCACTGGCCTGTCGGAGCTGGTACTGGTTCTTCCTCTCTGGGCCGGTCCTGGCTGTGGGATGCTAAGAATGCATCTCAGAGGCACTTAGCCAAGTTGCTATTGGAGGATAAATTTGTTTGCTCTGGTTCCCCTCCCTCTGTTTGTCCCTCCCTCCCTCCCTCTCTCTCTCTCTCTCTCCCTCTCTCTCCCCTCCCAACCAGGACTGCTGCTTCATTAATGCTGAGATCAGTAACTCCGACCAGCCAAGAGCTGCCAACAGCTAAAACTAATACCACCCCACTCTAACACTCCAGGGACACTAGGGCCCAGGGGGCACCAAGGCAGGGGTGCTGCCTTCAAAACAAAGGAGATGCTGCTCTTTCCTGTCCCAGCCAATGACCACTAGCAGGTTTTTTGTGATGGGGCAGCGTGTCAGAGTACATAGGCGGTACACTGTCGGAGGAAACTGCGTGCAATGGCTGCTGGATGTTTGATAACCAGGGTTGTTTTCACTTTGCTGGTGTCTGTCACGCAATGTATCTCAAAGACAGCATCGAAAGGGCCTTTTCTGGGCAGAGTAAGACTTTGAAATACAGCTCTATATCTAAAGTACCTACACTTTAAATTTAAACATGGACAGAAATACCAGCAATGTGTTATATATAGAGAAATAACGTGTATACTAAAAAAAAACACTTTATTTCAATATATTTTATCTGTTCTAAAATGATGTACAATGCAGTTTGTTTTTTGTAATACTGTACACTGATGCTGATATTTTAACTAAACTACAGTTTTCATCTTTGTCATTTTTCTGTGACACCAAACAGAGAGATTTTATTTGGAAGAGAAAGTTACTGAGTTCTACTTAGGCATTTAGCCCAGTCATCCACTGGCGTGCAACAAAACTAGGCCAGATGATGAAAAACTTTTCTACTCAAGGATGTCGAACTTTGCTCTCCTTTCTGAGTCCCACAAACGCCTGCTGCTTCTCTTGGAATTTGGAGATTTCTCTGGTGTTGGTTTAAACTCATGTCAACACCCGAGAGATAGCAGTTATGTATATCACTGCTGCAGGGGTGCGCAGTGCATTTTACAGAACTGAGAAATGGGATCTTTCTTGTTCTTCATGAACTCCCCACATCACAAACTGGATCACACTTTGGATTTTTACAAAAAAACTAATGAAATGAAAAAAATTGTGTATTATGTGTCATTAACGAATCATGGGATTCATATATACTCATACTGCCGCATTGCACTGTAATAAGGACTTGCAAGAACGTCATTACAAGGGATTTTCCCCACCATTACTGAAGAACTTCCCAGAAACTTAATTCACAGAAAAAGGGGGGGAAACCTCTATACCAGCTTAATGGTATGATGCAGCATTGCCGATTCTCTTTTACAAAGCTCTCTGTTACTTTTTATGGTAAAAAAATAAAAAGTTAATAAATTCCCTTCTGAAGGTCTGGCAACTACTTATATGAAGCTATAGTCGCATAGATATGGTTGAACCTTGTTGTCTAGCCATTGTGTGCTAACGCCTCCCAACTCAACTGTGCACTGACATATGAAAAACAGCATTAACATCTAAAATTTAAAAAAATCTGAAAACGTGTTACGTACCTGATTAATTTATACAGCATATATTAGTAAAAAAAAAAGAATGAGGAAGATTGGTGAAGATGGTGCTTTGGGTTTGGATAATATTAGTAGCTACGTATTTTCTGTTCAAAGTAAAAGTACTACGCGTTTGTAGTATTTTTTTGTAATGTGTTCAATACTGCCCCCTCGTGGATCAAAAGTAAAGCACCACATTTCCCTGAATTTGTTTATCTTTGAAATTCCTCCTTGTGAAGCAGAGATAAATACTCCCTTCCGTGTTACAACTGTTTACACAAGTCATTACTGCTGTGTAAAAGACGTCTTGTAAATTAAAACGAGTTAGCATACCTTACACCCGTGTTTAAAATATTAACGTTCACGCTGGAATTTGAGTAAACTGTCCCCATAATAATTCCAAGTCATTTTACTATACGGTACACTTTGTCCTGGCGAACAAAAGCAGTCTGTTGAAAGATAAGTTTATTTTATCCCTTAGACGGTATGTTGTTATGGTTTCTGGCGCCGTCGCAGTTTAACATAAACACCGCTGCTCTAGTTTTAGCAAAGGACCAAAAAGCATCCCTGGCTTTCTGCGTTTGGCAGTTTACCTAACATACCTAACATTATCTTAAAGAAAACCACTTTAAAAAGCGAAACTGCTTTCATCTCTGTGGCTTAAGGCCTGTTTCTTGCGCTAGTAAAACGCTCCAGGTTATATGTCATATTAGCGGTGCCATTGAACTGTCCCGATATATTTGCGCTTGCGTTGTGTAAACAATTTAAGTAATATACGCATGACATCTTTTCAAATCAAATAAATCAGTAAAATTTAGAAAAAAAATATTGTACTTTAACCCAGTGCTTTAGGTTAACTTAATTCTTCCACTCGCAGCCCAGCTGGCATTCAGCATTTATTCACGGGTTAATCAAGATCATGGACTAACGTTGAATCACTGTTGAATCCTCATTCGAGTTTGAAAATCAAATCGTTGATATTGCCACGTTGTTTCATCGTTCTACTTTTCAGCATGGATGAATTTAAATATTGCCATAATGTTAAGTTATCATTGAATTAAATATTAGTTTTGGAAAATGAATCACCCTTGAAAGTGCAGCTCAGGAGTCTATCCCAGACAGCATGGGGTCCAGAGAGGCAGGAGAAGACCGGGGCCAGAATGCCAGGCCATCACAGAACAGACACAACAAGCAAATGTACCTGAGTGTGTGTCTTTGGAAGGGCTCAATGATGGGGTTCAACCCCCCCAAGTCAGCAGCTGTGAGGCAACCATTCTGTCCACCCAGCTGCTGAAGTGGAACCGGTGATATAGCATTAATGTAATGCCTATACAGTGCTACCTAGGTTTTCAAACTCACTAGAACTCAAATTTCTTGAAAGTTGAACAACTTCCAGTTTGACCTAGAACTCATTCTGAATATCAGAAGTCAAACTGTGAACGCTGACAAGTATAAATTGTATGCGCCAGGAAATGAGTCATACTACAATGCAATTCTTACTTGAATGCTTTCTTCAGAGACTGGACGATAGACCAAATAAAGCAGCGCAACATTACAGTAACTAACAATAAATAAACCACTAACTTACGTGTACTATTAGAGCATTTA
>JABFEA020000029.1:3977619-4005814 GCA_019775915.2 Cyphomyrus plagiostoma
TGTGTCTTGGCCTTGGTCTTGGACTTGGTCTTGGTCTTGGTACCCTCAAGTCTCGGCAGTGTCTTGGTCTTGATACCTTCCGGTCTTGGCAATGTCTTGGTCTCGGTTTAGACGGTCTTGACTACAACACTACAGTGTAGTGACAGTCATTACAATTAGGACGTCATAGACTAGGGTGCCACTTGGCCTATCGGTGTGGTGTTTGGCCATGCGGTTGGGATCCCATAGATTGGGGCGCCGCTTGGCCTGTCAGTGTGGTGTTTGCGCCTTCGTCCTGCAGTGGGCTGGTGCACTGCAAAGGTAGCTTATAGGATGTGAGTGACTGATCACCCTGGGATACGGGAGGGCAGCCCTAGGGCAGCTGGCCCCTGTGGGGCCTTTCCTCTTCCCAGGCCCTGTCAAGCACCAACTAATAATGTTCACTTTGATCACCAGGCCTTGTTTGTGGAAGAGTTCAAAGATGTGTTCTTTGCCTCTCCATCTCACTCCTCTTTCTTTCTTTTCTTCTTTAAACCTCAGTACCAATCAAGTTTCACTACCATAGAATGGTACTTTTAGAATATTATCTGGTGAGATTATTCAGCATTTCACCAAAGAAAACGAGTAGTAATTCCCAGAGAATATTTGTTGTGAGGACTGTTAAAGGTGGTCATTAAGGTGTTGGATTTGGTCTAAATTGGTCACTTCTTGAAGTGATTTTCACATTTATGTTGTTTAGGAAAACATTTCCAAGGTGTCTCTTCTGATCCCAACTGTGTGACTCCCTAACCCTGATAACCAGCTGATTAACATTCATGCACATAGTTTCCTGGCACAATGTTAACGATCTGAAGGCACACACTCAAATTAACTCTAAACAGCATCAAAATTTACAACTAAACAGCTTCTTAACTGTTTAATGGCATACGGTAATTAGCAGCTCGTGGTTAAAGTCAGCCCTTCACAGGTTTGCCAGTTAACAGAGGTTATAAAACCATTAGACCCTCAACTAATTTTGTGAGGGCACAATCACCGAAAAGCCAACAGAGAGATTTCCGCCTGTCTGTAAAAAATAACAGCAATTTTGGAGGCTTGGGACGGGACACTTCACTGCTCCTTGGTGGTAAATAAATAAGGTTTATGGGAGAATGAGCTCAATGCTTGTTACTTTTTCCTAATCGGGCTGTTCCTGAACAGAGACATAAACACACTCGATTCTGTGCCTCTGTTTCAAATTTGGAGCAGCGCTTAACCACAGGCTGTGTCAAATTTGACCCTCCTTTCGATGTTTATTCCTTAAGCTCCCAGCATATCCAGCATAACCAGTTTCTTCAAACATGGTTAAATTAACACGGAAAAGCAAAAGGGCACTTACCTTGCCTTGCTTCCAGCTTTTGGTTACCAGTCCTCTCTCCTTCCCGCCAGGCAGCGTCCCGCTCTGTCAGCGGCCGCGGATGTAACAGTGAAAAACCACAACGTTTGTGCCTTTGGTGCGGCCGAGCCTCTTGCCAGGGCTGTCTGGTCCCTTCTCTTTGTAACAAATGAGTGGGCAAACTATATGCATCCTATGCAGTTTGGTGCATTGAGCTTGTCACTCTGTTATAGGGTGTAATGGTCTGCAGAGTGTTGCCCCCTGGCTGTGATGAGACCTCCTTTACCCTAGGGGGTGTATCTCCACTATCTCCAGCACCAAGTTACGTTTGGGGAAAAAAAAAAAAAAACATGTTAACAGAGCCCAGAACAAAAGCCATCTCTCCCATTCTCCAAGCCAGATTGTTTGACCCCCCCCCCACCCAAGCCCACAGGCAGACCCCTCCCCTGCCCAAAACAACAAAAAAACCCAAGAACACTGATATGATTTACAGAAGCAGTTTGCTGCACCAAGCTGGGTGTGGGGGGCTTAGCCGATCCGTCTCAGGCAGCCTCTAGGCCATCCCAGACTCGACATGATGGATTATTGGTGGTTCAGGGTTAGGGCTGGGGGGGGAGGAGAGAACAGGCTGGAGAGCGCACTCATACCATAGAAGCTGACTAAAGTATTTCGTGACTTGGATTGTATAGCTTTGAGCTCTATAAGCCCCCCCTGGTATATGGCTAGGGCAAATCAGGGAGGGGGTGGATGTACACAAAGCCAATGGTGGTTACTCCTCAGAAGCACTCCCCCTGCACCCTCCCTACACACAGACCTGAGAATCTGCTCTCTCTAACGCCAGGACACACATTCTCTGGCTGCTTAGACAATGCTTTAACTGAAAGTGACACCTTTAAATGCATGCTGGGTGTTTACACTGGTGCTGTTCGGCTTAAACACCTTTTTCAAGGTCATACTAGGAGACCCCCTCCACCAGGGACTTGAACTGGCAGCCTGTAGCATTCACAGTCTGTGCCCTATGCCTCCTGAGGCCTGCCAGAGCTATTAAATTGTCCGCATGAGAAGGGAATCAAAAATGAGAGCACCATCGGGGGGGCGCTGTGCCCCTCATACAGCTCCCAGTCACTTGGCGTAAAAAAAGGTGACCAGTGCCATTCTGGGTCACAGTGCTCCTCACACGGCTCACAGCCACTCTGCATAAAAGGGTGGTGAGTGCCACTGGGGGGCGCCGTGCCGCTCACACGGCTCCCAGCCACTGGCTTTTTGAATATATTATTTCCAGATGGATATCATGAATAAAAAAACAGTGAAACTGGAAACTAAAGAAACAGAAAAAAACATGTGGAAAGCCAAGCTAGTCGGAGGGGGGTGGGTAGTAATAACAATCCTGAAAAAATTGAAAATGCCCCCCTTGCTTGTCGAACATACCTGAGTGAAACAGTGGTGCACTGTATTAGAGAGGGGGGGGGGGGCGAAAAGGGATAATTTTATCAGAAAACGTTGGGCCGCCAGCCCCCCCCCCCGCCGGGGGGGGGGGGGGGGGGGGGCCTAATTGTAATAATTACAACATATTCTGGGCCCCCCCACCCCCCCCCCCCCGCCAGCCTGCCACAAACAGGGGACCCACCTCTGACAGGACACAGAGACTAAGGGAACATGCTGTGTCCTAAAACACCCATGTCCCCAAAAAAATTATCTTTCTCCCCATATAAAATCCCCCCCCCCCCCCCACAACCTCACCAGCATCCCCCACCCTGAACGATCCCTGAACACATGTGCGGGGAAAAAGGAACCGTCTGTCCGATATGCGGCACCCCGAGCTGAACTGGGGACGCTGAATAATGCATGGAAGGGGGTCCCATGGAAGGGGGTCCCATGGACGGAGGGTTCCATGGAGGGAGGGTTCCATAGACGGAGGGTTCCATGCAGTGCGTGCGGTTGCCACTGAGACAGACCCTCCGCCATCCGGGGCCAGTACGTGGGGCCCAGTGAAGGTGCGTCCAACCCGACAGACCAGTCAGGTTATTCATGTTAGGGTGTACCACAGAACCAATTTGGTGGGGGCACACAAAAATCCAGCAGCTTAAACCTGGGCTTATCTCTGCACCTCCCCAGCCCAGTGGGCAAATAGGGCCACCTTTAAAAAGCAGATGGTGGCCCCTTTCTTGTGCTAACGAGACATTTATTTTAATTCCGCAAGGCTATGCACGCATTCTCCCCCGCATGAGAAAGGACCTCCATTTAAAGTGCATTTACATGTCATAATTAAGATATAATGACCCCGCAGGTGATGATTTACATAGATTTGCTGCTTTTTCGCCGTTTTCATTCAAACTTTGTGTGGCTTAGTATGGTTGGGTGGCCCCCTTTTTGAGAGCAGAGCAGTTTCTGGCCTCACTGAAAGCTGACAAGACAGTGAAAAGGGCAACTTAACATCCCATTAGTACCAGTTGTGATTCTCAGTCCCAATTAGCAGAGCTGATAAAAGTTTTAAATTCATAGACACCAGACCAGACTGGTATTAGGTACCGCAGAGTTTCATTTCACAAACAAAAGACAAAATGAAAAGTAATTCCAAACACTGTTGGCATTTAATAACATCATACTACAATACAACTGAATTACATAGATTTTTTTTTATGTTCCAGTTTTGTCATACAAAGGATGCAGTTTATACAGGATGCCGGACACTGCGGTTAATGCAATAAATAGGATCTCTTTCTCTAAAAGAATATAAAATCAATAGCACCCACAAGGTGAAATTACACAACCGATGTGTGTTAAAATTCATCTGAAACACATCTGAAAGTTTAAATACTAGGTAGAGATGAAAGGATCTGACAGTTTCTTGCTCAGCGAGGTATTACTGCTGTACTTTTCAGCAGAGATATAAAGTTCAGGTCCAGCACAAATCCAGGCCAAGATTTTGTTTCATTCAGGCAATTAGACATAAAGAGTCAGTCACAGAGGACTCAACTGGTCGGTTGAAACAAATTATTGGTCTGGATTTGTACTTTATGGACCTGAACTTTCCAGCTCTGCCTTTCAGCTTGTTAAAATTCAGCACAGAACAAAGTAACTCCCCAAACCCAGCAAGGCGCCACCTAATTTCAGATCTGATTTACATCAAAGTATATTTGTATAAGAGCTTTTTTCTCACTTTTACACATTAAGCCTCCTACCTACGAAAGTCCACTTGTGAGGACTAGGTCTCAAACGCAGGGCACAATGGAAGGACGTAAAAGCGGTACAAGAAAGACCGTGTTTTTCTTTTGTAATTATACCTCAAGGGAAATCTTTTTAAATGTTTCTTGGCAGTATGCAAGATTGGCACGTAGATCAAATTGCCACAGAACAAGATCCTTATAAATATATCATATTCGTACACTTCAAACATTCCTGGCCCAGCGGAGCGTAGGGCAGCCTCACCTTGGGTCGCTCCCCCCCCCCACCCCCCCGTTCCTCTCCGGATCCTCACAAAGGAAATCCCGAAGCTGCAGTCCGTCTCATGTACACCGCTGAGTTCACATCTGGAACCAGGTCGCTGAAACCGCTCTTAAACGAAGCGAGAAGCCGCCCTGCACACAAGCATCGGGGGAAGGGGTTGGTGGGGGTACAATCAGCCGTTCAGTTTCACAAACGCCACTCGCATTTTTATTTTATTTTTTTTAAAGTGAAAAACATGCCGGGAGGCTAGAAACGCTGTAAAGGGGATCAGAGGGAGACGTCTCAGCCGGTCGCCTTTTCTTTGGGGGCTTCCAAGCGGCTGAGGGTCCGTAAGTCATCTGAGTCGGTGGCTCGCGAGGGAAACCGGAGCCGTAATTCAAAGCAAACAAGAACAAAAAAACTGCGACTGTGAGCTGAGTAGGACCCTAACAGGCTCGCGTAGACCTCAGATCTGGAACTTTTGCTTGGAAACGTGCCAGAAGGAGAGGATGGTGATTTTCTCCAGGCCCCCTGGCTGCATAATTGGCCGTGAGGAAGGGCTGCGTTCAGCCCAAACAGACACTACATTCTCTAGTTTGCTCTCTTAATTGCGCCAATTATGGAACCTGTCCCATTTAATAGGGATACTTTATTTTTATTGCTGGAACCTGGCAGTTGATTTCCTTGCAAACGCCTGGTCAAATCGACTTGTTTTTCCGCCTGTGAAAGTGCCTAAAGTTTTGCACTGGCTACCGATGCCTCTGTGACCCTTTGCTGGACGTACAATCGGAGGATGGATAGTTTGTGATTCTGTGTAGGTGCTTTAATCCAAAGGGACAAATGTATAATTGTTCTTTCGAAGAAAGACAAAAAATAGTTCTGGCTGGCTAAACATGTAACCTGTATTAGCACACTAGTTCTTTGTAGCTGGACCATCAACTGTACGTCACTCATAACAGCACAGCTGTGGCTCCGCCCCCCCAACCACATGGCCACACCTCCTCACCTGTCCAGGTCCTCTGGCCATTGATGGTAAAGCCGGCGCACCCACTGCTGACGCTGCAAATGAGGGCGGCCTCGCCGATGCTGTGTACAGACAGCACGCAGCCCTGGTGCTGGTAGGAGGGCCAGCATCTATAGGTCTCACCCCCTGCACTCCTCATTCCTCTGGAGGCCACGTAGTCTATGGGATGGGGGGGGGGGGCGGCAGACCAACGTCATTTAGGGAGCCACACAGGTACCCGCAAGCGGAGGTGACGGTGACAGAGTAACGTTACACACTGACGTGCGCTCGACCCCGTGAGGGCGGGACAAGCAACATGGGGGGGGGGGGATAGACTCCATGAAAACAGCCACTCTGCCCTTTATTCTCCGACAGCTTAGTGTGACAATGAGTGCCGCCATCCCATACGTGCGGCGATATCTTATATCTGATTTCACCAGCAAACCATTGCTCCCCTGATAGAAAACGACACACTTTGAGTCGTGCCTCGAGGGACAGAAATGCTTCCCACTTGATCCTTCAACACTTAACCCCCCTCCCACCTCCCCCCACCCATCCCTTCTTAGAGAAGGTCCTGACAGATATTCCCAAGGGTGTTTTGGGGCATGGGCAGTGGTTTAATTCCATGTTTTGCCCTTGTACAGTCGCGTTTGGGCACGTCTGGCCAGTTTTCCTGGTTTACAGGGACATTGGCCTCATCTGGGGCACCAGAGTGGGCGCTACAAGAGACCCAAGACATTTGGGGAGTGATGAATGGGGCAAAGTAGAAAAAGTAGCCTCCGGCATTAAATGCCTAAACCCCGTTTCTGTCTTGGTGTAGCTCCAAGTGCCATTGCAGTCACCAGAGTAAATAACCATATCATGTGAGAACCTCATGAAATGAGCTGGACTTTTGCTTCAAAACAAATGCTTTGTAAATGGCTTTCCCACCCGCCACCCCAATCGCCCTTCAGATGGATAAAAGAGGGAGTCTATTTCTTAGGACTTTTACCTTCAACTAAAGCCGACGGCACGTTCTCCAGGTAAAGCCCAGACTTGTAAAGATGGAGAATGTTTTCAAAAGCAGCCAGTGTGCCGTTCACATCCCCGTTCAGCTCTGCTGCAAAGAAACAGTGGCATGCCAGCAGTATAGGTCAGCGCAAACCAACAACTCCGCTCTAATTACTCATAATTAAAGCCCATTATGAAGCGGCTGTGCTCGCCACAAACCGGTTTGGTCTCACTTTCTTGCCAAAGAGTGCAGAGCAGAACATCTCAAGCAAACTCAAGGCTATAGGCTCTAGTGCTCCTCACCTGTTGAATTCATGATCTGCTCTATGAGAGGCAGGAGAGTGGTTGGGGCTCGGTGGGGGAGCAGGTAGGTGAAGAAGTACCTAAAAGATTGACGTCATGAGTACGCCTAGATCCAGCAAACACATTACTCAACGTATTTACTTGTTTACCCCATAATTCAATTAATACCCCCCAATCAACAGTTGTATTTGATTAATACAGCAGTATTTAACCACAAAAATTCCAGGTGAAGAATCATGGTTGGGTTACCTGTAGGCATTGTAGAGGTTTCTCCTCTCATTGAGGCCCTGGCAGACCCTGTCTGAGGAGCAGGGAAGGCTGAAGTTACGGAGTGGAAACTGGAGGCCACAGTCGGAGTCAGTTCGGCAAGTCGGATCACCCACGGCAGCATCGTCCAGGTCCGTGAGCTTCAGTTCCCCATCAACCAGGACGAACTGGCGAGGCTGGAAGTCCAGCAGCGCCACAGGCCCCAAGGGTGAGTGGGAAAGGTAGCTGAGCAGCCGCACCAGACCGAGACAGACCTGAAATGGCAATGGTGGTCAGAGTCCAGCTCACCCACTGCTGATGTCTGATTTCCACGATTGTGAAAATGTTTCGTTTGATTTCATTTCAGGGAGAATGCTCATTGGTCATGAAAAAGAGAAACAGCGAATGAGCCGAAGTTAGCCATATAGGTCAGTTCATAAAAAGCCAACCTAAAATCAAAATTAAATAGCTTATTATGTCACATACATATAACATACTAAACTAAGAAATACATATTAAGAAATGTGTTCCCTCAGCACATATCACAATCCAGAAGCTTTGCAGGGTTCATGTCTCCTAGGCAAAACAATAATAACCCATAGTTGTTAGAAAAAAAGATTTCAATGTCAACATGAGCAAAACATCTTTGTTACATTGGGGGGGGGGAGTCTATTTGCCCAGTTATTTCCCTTTTTTGTGTGATTCTGTGACAGATTAATGACGCTGAAGAAATGGGACACCCGAGCCACGTCTGCGAGACGACAGAACTCGCCCCTCTAAGATCACCCCTGGAGATCGCCCAGAAAATGAGGAACCGCAAGAAAGCCTCAGACAGAGCATCTGGCCGCACGTGTGCTCTGCTCATCTTTCTCTCGCCCCCGGGAAACCGAGCCTGACATGAGATCTCCGTGCCCAAGGCCCAGAGGAGTACACAGAGTGGAGACATCTGTCCCTCAGACTGTTTGATCAGTATCATTGGCAATGGAGATGAAGCTGGGGGTGGGATTAGTTAATCCTCTCCAGGAAAAGAATGGCATCTACCCCCCGCTCCTTTTCAGATCCAGCCCAGCCCCAGGTGTGCCCGGTGGGTGGTTTGTGTGTGTATGTGTTTAAGCATTTGTGGGGGTGGTGGGACTGGCCTTTTGATTAACGCTCCTGGAATAGGAACAGGAGAGATATGAAATCTGGGGGAGGTCTGGCATTCTTACCCGAAAGCGGTCCTCCCAAGGACTCTGCAGGAGCTGTATCATCTGCAGTGGGGATCCCTGCTCCAGAGCGGCACTGATGCTGCCTCCTCGCTCCCCGGACTGGCAGTGGCCGTGGAGCTGCAGGACAGGATGTCCGGGACAACACTGTCAGCCCACGTTTCAGACAGGGACCGAACTAGCCACGTCTAAGAAAGTCTTCCGGAAAAGAATAACTATCATTAACTATCAGAAACATCGTTTTAGTCTCATTGGGTTAACCACGATCCTTTAAAATAACCCCCTTCAGTTTCAAGCCTAGTAAAAAAAAATAGTCGGCAACGAATATGGATTTACGCGTAATCCCATCCCTGTCGCGAAAACAAATAGCGCAAGATGCCGCATGGTTTTAATTAAAGTTTTATGTTTGTTTTTGGCCGCTCGTGAATAGGTGCTAAATTGGCAATCGTTGAGTTCGTCTAATCCAATAAGGTGTCTGAATTGCCCAGACCCCAGTATATATTTGACAGACGTTCATTGTTTCCTATTAGTTGTTAATTGATATCGTACATTCAAGTTTTTTGGCTTTGAATGCGTTTCTACGTATGCTTACTTGCATTACAGAAGACGATTACACATTCAAATGAACACGTATTATATTGGGCTTACATTTTTTTAATTTCGCTTACCTTTATAATATTTGGATGGACCAGTCTTTGTAACAGAACGATTTCTTTCATTAGTTTGTAGGATACGAGTTCATAACAGCCTTTCATGTCATCAAAATCCTCCAGACATCTTTTCATATCAGTCCCTTGTTCGTTCACTGATTTCAGGGCTACGGGCAATCCTTCGGGCAAAACGCCTTGAAAAACTGCCTTAGTGTAGCCTGACCCTACAAAAGCCACGT
This sequence comes from Cyphomyrus plagiostoma, assembly GCA_019775915.2. NCBI lineage: Eukaryota > Metazoa > Chordata > Actinopteri > Osteoglossiformes > Mormyridae > Cyphomyrus > Cyphomyrus plagiostoma. Next base: position 3,987,033 of record JABFEA020000029.1, read on the forward strand.
TTTTGATGTAACCGAGCTCCTTGCATCCAATTTTGTTATGGTTTGTGTTTGATGCCCCTAAATGAATACCATTCTCCTCCGATCTCGCCACAGCCAGCTTCTTTGAAAAAGAGCGACGGTGCACGTCTCCTCCCGGTAGTCCCATGAAAGCATCCTTTTCTGAAGCAGTGAAGTACGGCAAAAGTTCTCCGCGCCTGTCGCTGAGCTCCTTCAGTAAGACGTTTCTTCTGGAGTCGGGATACGAATCGGGATTCCCACTGACAAGGTCCCTGACTTTTACACGTAAGTGCCTATCCTCCTTTAAAAACGTTACAGAGGTAAAGATCAAAGCAAGTAGTGCTGTTGCGCATAGAGGGATGCTAAGGTTGGGCATGTTTTACGGTGTGATGTTACCCAATCCCAGTGCTGAGAGCTATTCTAGGTTGCGATCGTGTCTTGATCCAATGTAAGTTAGCATACACTGGAAAGTTTTCCGCTTGTCATTGGAATGTTAAAGCACGCCCTACGGAGGCGTGTCATTCGGGCGATTAACACTGACCCCTCCTATAAACCAACACACATTACACTAAAGGAGAGTTTTGCCACACTTGAGTAAACTGGAGTGTTTGCATTTAAAAACTGCATTATCATATATATCATATATATATATATATTTCTTAAAACGACAACTAAGCAAAAATTTCTCACAAAATTTAAGTCCAAAAAAGTTTTTAAAAATCCTATATATGTCATATGTTATTTTTTCAGCAAGCTAAATGCAAACGCAGCTATTTGGAGTTATTTGAAATAAGTGGGACAACTTCTGCAATCTAAAAGCAATCAATTTGAATTAGTTTGAAATATACAGGCGTGCTTTATGATAATTGTCACAATTGTCAATTGTCAACACTAGCTGTCCAGTAACCTAACCATACATTAAAATACAGAACAGATTTTTCAAATCCTTAAAAAAATCTTGAAGGCAGTATGTTACACATCATACCCAGTAGGTAGCAGCACTGCGCAGCAATCACAAATGCACAGCGGATCGGATTGCTTTACATCTCTGCGTGGTACTTACGGCAGTGATAGATAGTAATGGGCCAGATTCTAGTACTATTAATAAAAAGGCACCTAATTTGAACATGTAAAATACCTCCACAAAGTGGAAAATGAACAACACGTACCTCACCGCAAAACCGTTTCCCTTGGCACACCCTTTCACACCACAAATTAAATCACGAGGGACGGATTGCTAGATAGCTGGAGGACAGGGAAAAGGGGAAAACAATGTCAATCCGAGTTCCTAAAATAATATAGCGCTAAACTATTTATTATTCATAAGGATGTCAGACGTACCTGCATGCACCAAGTTATAAAAAATTCATCCGCATTCCCGTATCAACAATAACAACACAATGTTACAAGCAAGTCTCAGTAAAGGCAAAATATGCTGACGTTACTAGATCGTCACCGATATTACAGATTTAGTTTAGGCTTGTATCGCTAATGAATGTGACATATATTGTATTGTACTGATTTGAAGCATTCTACCCCTATTCCCAGAGCCATATATAAAAGACATATATGAACCACTCATAGATCCACCACCGCCAATGAATTGAGGGTGCAGCATTACGAAAATCAATTTGCAATAAAAACAACAAGGGCTTCAGTGAAGGGACAGCACTGTTGCCTCAAACCTCTGGGACCAGGGTTTGAGTCGATCTCTGCAATGGCTCCATATGTGTGGAGTTTGCATGTTCTCCCATTGTCATCGTGAGGTATCCTCCAGGTATTCAAGTTTCCCTCCCCAGTCCAAAAACATGCTAAGGTTAACTGGAATCACCAAATTGCCTGTAGGTGTGAGTGGCTATAAAAAAAATGGATGGATGAATAGTTTATGTGATTTTCAAAATGATACGATGCAACGATACAGGCACAAGTAACAATTACATGAAAAGCTGTCTTGTAAGACAAATACAACACATCCATCAATCCTCCCAAGCAAATTCTAACTAATTATCCTGAGAAAAAAAATATATTAATGCTCTGCCCCACCGAGCTCATTCTAGACCATTCTCTTCGGGCTGTCAGTGGCTCTGTGCTGGATGGATGGATCAATGGATAAATTATAGGCCAGACACAGTTGATCTTGCTAGTATTGGACACCTGAACTATTTAGCATTAGTCATTACTATTTCTAATCAGAACCAGTATATATTGTGGCAAACTACTGACCAGCTAAAGCATCATTTGAAACCAATTTAAAATTCTACATGTCACCTGAGGAAAGTTAATTGGAGCTTAGAAATTGTCTGTAGGTGTGAATGGTGAGTGTGTGAATGGTGAGTGTGTGAATGGTTAATTAATGTGCCCTATGTTGGGTTGGCACCCCATCAGGCTCCAGGTCCTGGCAACCCTGTATGTACAAGCAGGTACAGAAAATGGATGGATGGATTAAAAGAAAATGAATGCTTTCTGTTTTTGTTAGAGACATACACTCCCCTAAAGGATTATTAGGAAGACCACACTAATACGGTGTTTGACCTCCTTTCGCCTTCAGAACTGCCTTAATTCTACGTGGCATTGATTCAACAAGGTGCTGAAAGAATTCTTTAGAAATGTTGGCCCATATTGATAGGATAGCATCTAGCAGTTGATGGAGATTTGTGGGATGCACATCCAGGGCTGAATAGGCACACACGGTGTATTGAATAGACAGATATTGTTCATCCTAATTTGGGTGTTTAAACAAACTCCACATATGGATCTTATCTATTCTTTGGGTTTGCACCCCATTGTTAACTTTACGTATCTCAGAGGTAAATGTTTTATCCATTCATCTTCCAGTTTGATTATCTACTCCAGCATCTCAGGAGTCCTGGAGTCTATGCCACATGACACAGAATACCCTAGATGGGTAGGGCACAAACCCACACAAGCAATCACACTCTGTGTTTTATATTCATGGAATACATAATGTACAGCAAACATGAAGGTGTATATACTGTATATCCTACTGCAAATGTAATCTCTTAGAGCAATTTTGCGAATGACAAGTGCAATTAATATCACAATAGCCAGCTGGGGACAATCACATTAATATTTAAAGTGAACAATTTTCTCAATAATCCTACATTATCTGATACATATGATCACAAGAGACTATCCACTTTCACCAATGCACATATGACATGTTAGGGTAGCTACTGAGTTAATATTAGTCACGTACTTATTCCAGAAATAAAATACTACATGGCTGAAAACCACCCTGGCGATTGTTACTCATACTACCAAAAATGGAGCAAGACAAAGGTTGCCATGGCTGCGTCACGAAATAAGAGTGATCGTGACCCTTTAGTCCTGATAAAATGAAAGAGCAGATTAGGTTATCTGAGTTGATTTAGAGGCAGATACCCACTAATCATGGCAATGGTTGTGACTGAAAGGTCTGTCGGAGGGGCAGGATTTTATTTTAATTTTCTAAACCTCACCAAGAAGAGCTTTAGTCACGACACCATACGGCACGTGCCGTAGAGGCTGAGATGCGATTCCTCGGAGATAAACCCACATGACGGCAAACGTATGCGGCGTAGCATCTCCGTAATTTCATATTCCTCGTTTAATTAATCACTAATAACCTTTGGGTCCCACAGGATTATGTTCTTTTTTATCACCCGAAAACCTGTAAATCGTGCAGACGTTCCAGTTAACTGGCTGTGGAGATGGACGAAAAATTCGCTTTGCGTACCAGTTCTTTTTAATCAAAAGCCCTATTTAATGCAAGATTTTTAATTAAATATGCGTACAATGTCACTCCAATATTAATTTTTTTTTTTTTAACGCAAATGTTGCTTTCCACCTAAATAACTTAACCAACAGATTCTGACGCTCCTTTACTTGTTTACCTAAATTATATAAATTTCAGAAACCAGAAAGTAATTTAGATTAGGCCATCATCTCAGTGATCCACTAGCGTTAGTACGCCTTAGACTAGGACCAGTTGCCGTTTAACTTCTCAGTAGCGTTAGCGGTCATCACATTCGCGCCGTCCAATAGCGAACAAGCCTGAGCCAGACATCATTTCAGCTTTGGAGAATTATACTACATGCTCGTATGAAACATCCTGCTCGGCGATCAACGTGTACATATTTATTTTCCCATTGTTTTTGATCTTTTAGAGGCAACTGATTTTGCAGAGTAGGGCATTTTTCAATGGAGGCTTCCTTGGAAGAAAACGCTCATGTTATGATGATGGACTCTCCAACAGCTGAGCAACCTACCCGGGAAGCGTCACAGAGGTACGGATTACACATTTAATTTCCCTTTTTTTAATGACAGCGATCTGATCACACTCGTTTTTGCGTGGTCAAGCATGCATGCACCGTCGCCTTATGCGTTCAGTCATGCCCCCCCCCTTAATTTCATTTATCGAATCGCATAACATTCTCCCCGGATAGTGGACACAGATACCAATCCAGTACCTATTATAATATTATTACTTCATAATCAATTTGACTGTTTTGTCAAGGCGCTGTAATAACGTTATTATTTTATTTTTGCTAGTCCCCTCCCTTGATCAGTGACAGATATAGAACAGACCGCAAGCAGTAGCGAACGGACATAGTAGATAATAATCGTTTCATAAAATGTGGTTCGCGACCCTTGATATTCTTTATTTTGGTCAGTTGCCATTTAAATCCATTTATATGCATAGGATGATAATGTTTATAATGCACTATAAAAGCAGCTACAAATTACAAGTTCTGTAATAATAAAAACAGTTTTTAAATATATAAATCCAAGATGTACGTGTTAAATTTAAAGTAACTAAACTGTAATTACTATCTCCTTAATGACAACAGATAATAGTCATTTACACAAGGACATCGGGAGATTCACTGTCATGCTCCATACATAATACAGTGATACGACACGTCAAGTAATTTTTTTTTATTTTTTTACCTTTTTCACCTTTAAATACATTCCTTATGGGTTATCTGGGGTATATATAAGCTTGAGTGTCTCGTGGAAAAGAAGAAATCACACAAAGAGTAATATACAATACAATAGTGTTTTAAGTGCCCTGCTCTGCATCCGTTCATATTGTGCCTGCAGGGTGCCATTTCGGTAGGGATGCACGACCTCTCGAGCGACAAAAAAACGAAGTCCCACTTTGCAGGTCTTATATCACACGAAGCAATTACCGGGCCACGTTTCCCCAGTAAATAAATTCTGTCGGAGTCAGCAAAATGGTACAATTCCGTTCAGCAGCAGAAAGCACCGAAAGAGAAAAAATGCATCTAAAGAAACCAGAGGTGGAAACGGAACTGACAGGTGCCCCCGGCGTTTCGCTTGCTGTTCAGGCAAACTGAGATGCAGCAGTCCATATGATAACATGTTTTTGCTGAACGCATTTTGGACACACTGCAGAGACATTTGGGCAGTTATGCAAGGAGATTTCATGCTCTTTTTATGCATCATCCATCTATCTATCTATCTATCTATCTATCTATCTATCTATCTATCTATCTATCTATCAACTAATAATAATAAATATGAAAATGGTTGTATCAGTGGTAAAACATCCTGAAGAAAAATATTAGCCTCATCTAACCCCTTAATTTCTTAACCAGATCAGCTCTGTTGCACATATTAGTTCTGGCAATCAAATTACACTTGACAGATCTTTCATTTAGCTCTGGGAGAAGCATATTGTGAATATACTGGATTCAGGGTTGAGGCAAAATGAAATTTCACTGCAGTTAATGAATTACAAACAGGAAATAAACCCAGAGCAGTAATCTCCCTGTTATTTGTAAATACGCCATGCTAAACACCATCCACTGTGTTTCTTACGGAATGTGGTTCTTATGGCCAGTTATGGATATGACACCCTCAAGTTCACTGCTCAGAAGGCAAAGGTAAACAGCACATTTTCAACACTGAGTGCCCCAGCCAGATATGCACCCTCTAATTGGTCACCCTGACTGGCTGAGGGGTGTGTGGTTTAGTTGCTGTTTCTCAGCAGTACACTACACTCCACGGGGGGCCTGCCCCCACCACATGCTGACAGGAAACTGCCAAGCAAAGGCAGAACACCCACAACCCCTCTTTGCATGGTGTCTCAGGTAGCCGTCTTGGGCCTGTCATTTCATGTCTGCTATTTATCTGCTGGATTTCGAATTTGTGGAACGGCTCTAGGAAAGCCACCTCCTGTTTCCCTCACACACACACACACACACACACACACACACACACACACACAGGTTGATAATTATATCTTTGTGGGGACTCTCCATTCATTTCTATGGGGAAAACTCTAATCCTAACGTGACGACCTTAACCCCTATCCAGCCCTAACCTTAACTATTAATAACCAAACGAAATACGAGCCATTTTTAGTGTTTTCGATTGCAGTCACAGATCTTTGTGGGGACCTGAAAAATGGTCCCCACAATGTAATATAAACCTAATCCAGACACACACACACACACCAACTGAAAACAAAATGAAAGATTAAAGTAGACCGTATGCGTGAGAAAGCACAGCTGTGACAGGAAGACATCCCTGTGTGGGGTTGCAGGCAAAAGCTCTGGACGTCGAAGGCCAATTGTTTTTTTAATTCAGTGTGTGTGATAAGACCCGCACTGTACAGTGACTTTCGGCTGCATTGTTAGCTGTGGTGTCTTCCTCTGTGTTAATGTGGATGGTGACACTCCTCAGCTCCTCCCCAGTGGGTGAGCCCCAGCCCCCGACCCACCTTTTAGCATAGCTAACCGTATTACAAAAGGCTGCCTCAGTTGTCAGTGTGTCACCAGCGCTGTCTGGGACTAATCTACTGCTATTACCGAACCATTGCAGAGTATGACACCCCAGCCTACTTGGTTCTGAATCAGGGTGCAATCCCAAACAAAGGCTCTTTCTATATTTTTATTTTTTTTTATGAATTTACTTTGGGCGTGTAGCTAAATCTCGCATGGGAAACATCTAGAAATGGCTAAAACTGCTATACGAAATGGCTTTCGTGGTTATGAAGCAAGCCTGCATGCTCAGCCACCGGTGGAAGGGACACCCTGAATGTCTATCAGGTGACACTCCATCTCACTTATGCTTTTCCACTGTAACCCAGAACCGAGCCGTACCCGAACCGAGCCACACACTGACGGAAATCTCACTGCAATTCATAAGTTACAAACAGGGAAAACATCCCAAGCAATATTCTCTGCGTTCCATTGTAAATTATCCAAGCTGTACCCAAACCGTACACTCGCTGACATGGGTCTGCAAAACTGTGATTGAACCAAGCTGGTGGCATCAACCACCATTTGATTGGACGTAAGGCACAAAGACACCAGTGACCTGCGCCAATGTGTAGATTTGCAAATTGCGTTGTATTGATGCATTCTGAATAACTCCTGCTTAAAAAAGTACTATAGAACGGCTGAATGGAATGGATTCGTAATGGAATCTATCTATCTGTAAAATATAATACTACTAATAATACTACTAATAGTAATAATTCTCACAGACTTGCTAGCAGAAATGAGTACATAGTACATCAAGTACACCGTGTGAGCAGTAAATAAGCGTCTCTTCAATTTTCCGTCACTGTCGCTCTCCAAACCCAGCGATGCCTTTACCGAGTCGACCCGTCTGCAGCTGAAAACCAGAGAAAGCTGTAACCGAAGTGTAACCATGCGCTATAATTAGTCTCTCTTCCTAGTGCTGGTCAGGTATGGCCTGGTTGGATGCATACAAGGCTGGATGAAGAGTATTGAGTGTCTCTGAGCAACAGCACACAGCGCATGACGGCACATCAGAAAGCAACAGGGCTGATTGGCTCATGAAATTCAGAAATGCACCTTACAGGGAAAACATTACATGGATGAATGCAAGACCCCTTTCCTCTCAAAAGTTTGACGAGCCCTCTGATTAGCCAGGACAGGCTTTCCTGCTATATTCTGGGGGGTTGTCTGGGTGCCCGAGCATGCAGATACATAAAGCGGGAACCCATAGCAGTGTGTGCCACAGTTTTACAGAGCGCCTCCTAGGGGCAGTGAGCAGTTACACAGCCCTTAGTGCACTTTCAGACAGTACTCATTACTCATGTACACGCATGTGATACAGGCTGCTAAATATAAGCAGAGTGTTTTATGGTGACCTCAGGAATCCAAATGGAGCGACTGCATGAAATGTGCAATTAAGAATCTGACAAACAAGGGAATTCTTCTAACAATAGCATGACACAACTGTTGTAACAGATCACGATTAATACAAAGAGTTTAATGTCTGGAGCAGTCTTTAATGATAATTATAAAAGGATTTGACTTTAAATAATTATGTTTTAATTTCTGTTTATATGAATCTTTTATTAAGCTTTTAGAAAAGGTGATATCATAACAATTCCCAATGGCCAATTGGCCACTTTATTATTCCCAAAGTATTTATTCTAGCTTAGCTCAAAATCCAGGGTCACGCGAGGCCCCCCCTTCGTCGCGTTGAGGAGGCGCGCTGAAACCTGGCAAGCTGCTAATTACGAGACCTGCAGTCAGCATCACTGTTAATTATCACAGTCAGTTAGTGGCGCCACTTGTGGCTTGTCCGCAGAAATGACCCGTGTTTACTGGCGTGGTGAAAAATTGCCGGTTTCAACATACAAAACATAGTGGACGGAGAATGAAGTGAGCGGCCACAAAAGCATACGTGCGGAGAGGACCCTACAGCTAGGACAGTAAAAACCCTTGAAGCAGGCATATGCTGTTCCTAAACACTTGTTCCAGTTCACCTAAAAGTTCATGGATCAAAACAACAGGTGGTGAACCTTCGTCAGACTTCATTTACCCTGAACAAACACCCACTGCTTACCGTCCTCCTCACCAGAGCAATTTTGCTGATTGAGGTCTCTTCCTTTACAAAGTAAACAACATGAGTGATGCGAGCTATTCAGCCTGCCCCACTTCTGAATTTTTTTAAGGAATATTTTGCCCTTCTTCACTGTTTTTAATGTTAAGCCCTGATTATGTCCCGGAGCTTCTGTGGCTTGGATCCTCTGTCTTTGTCCCTGGTCACGCCGACATTCATTATTTCATGTTTTCATAGCCGATTGTCACACCCAGGGTTACTGCATCTGTACTACATTGCTCACATCTTCTAGGCCTGTCATCTCTATTCTAACAGACATACATGGACTAAAATGCTCTGGGGCCTCTAATATGTGTCCTTGTCCCAAACCCCACTATCTTCCTGACTGGGTAGTTTCCCTTAATCATCACTGATGCAGTAAAATGTTTTGTATCCAAACCATATGCGTGACACATTTGTGAGATCTAGAGTTGGACCAGAGAAATATGGTCCAGTGTCCGTAAACCTCTGAGGTACTGTGCGATCTGCTGTTGTGGTAATTAGAACAAAAGAGAAAATGTATAAGAAAATGTAAAGTATTTTCTTGTCTTAAAGTTTCTCTAAAGTAAAGTAACCTCTACCCAGCCCTAACCTTAACCATAAGTAACCAAACAAAATACAAGACGTTTAGTATTTTTACTATTTTGATAGTTATAAACATCTATTAAATGATTTAAAAGAAATTTAAATAAAATAAATATATACACGTGCTCATACAATATATATCTTGCCTTTCAAATACAGGTAATATTATTTGATTAATTGCCGTTTAATCTTTAAACTGGTAGGCAAGCAAATAGTAATGGTTCATTGTTAAAAATGTACTTAAGTTGCTTCAAAAAATATCAGTATAGACAGTGCAAATATGCTGAATTTTGAGGGGAAACAAAATGCAATTCAGTGAAGAATTATGACCAAGAAAACAGGAAACACTGATTGATCAGATGTCATGTAGAGCACAGTGTTTGTTTTTCACAGGCTACGCAGCAGCGTCCAGAGTTCTGTTTTATTAACTGAGGCTGTTTTTTAGTTTTAGGGGATTAACAAAAAATAATAACAAAGAATGCGTTTAATTGGATTTAGAAAACAAAGCTGCTTCTTTCTGCATTTTCAATCCTATCAGTATTCATTTGGAAACCTTTAAAAACAAACCTTTTCAACTATTTTTCTCTTGAAAAGCGGTTGGTAATGGTAAGAGCGGAAGGGAGGTTCATTTAGTTGCTTGAATGCTTACAGGTTCCAAGCTGAAAGACCCTTCGGATGATGGCCAAATTCAGATTCCGAGCCAGTGTGAAGAATCAAGCTTTTGATTAACAGGCAGAATACACAGCACGAAGCCTTGAGTCGGATGTACTGTTTTCCTTGAGGGACTCTGGATTCGCTTTGCATTGCATACAGTAGAATGAACCATTTCTGTGTGTCTTTTTTTTTATATTTCTGGTATATCCAGTAACTCAGAGGCGAATACAGAAACAGCCTCAGTGAATCAATTAACCCAGGTGAACAGAAGAAGAAACAGGTGCAGCCGCCTTGGGACTGGGCTCCTGAGCATCGAAAGGCAGCTTTTATCTTTAGGCTGCCAAACATGACTGTTAATGGAGAACAAAACCAGGGAGGTGGCTGGCTTGAAAAGTGTGTGGCTTGTAGGTGGGCTGCCAGGCTCCTCTCAGGCCTCCCCCATGACGTCTGTTCTCCCGAAGAAGCAAATTGCCATGGATAATATTTAATTATGGGGATAAGAGTGGGGGGGGGTGTCCAGCAAGGCCGGTGGAGATGCAGAGTTTTGTGGGAGGTAGATAGAGAGAAGCCTTGAGGAGGCTTAGTGTCCAACTGGAGCTGAGATTCCGTCAGAGCCGATCGTGACTGACGGCTCCAGCCGCTTCGGTCCGCCACCCCATCCCACCTGGCGCCTCACGTGACCCCAGAAAGAGCCCGGCCCAGCAGCTGGAAAGGAGCTGAGTTCTGTGAGCCCTCAGCGTACGATGTGAGGGGAGTTAAGTGCCAGACCCTTCACACGAGCCCCGGCGCCGGCTGACGCTCCCACCGCTGTTGTTATGCTGCCCAGAAATGCAAGCGGCTGGTTGTAAAAGACACGAGGGATTAGTCATTGGTGAAGTTTGGGCGCCAGCCATGGAGCGGGGAACGGGATTCGGCGCAGAGCTGGGCCGCAGAGAATGAGTGTGAATGTCGGCACGTCTGAGAGGCACTGCTAAACCAGCGTGCCGTGTTGGACTCTGCTGCCTGCGTGTCTCCCTTCCAAGTTTGCCAACAGCACACAGGTGTGTGGCTGAATTGTGGGTAAACTGCTGACTGCCGGTTGCTTGTGTTTGGGTGGCATGGTGCCTCAGTATGTGTGTGTGTGTGGGGGGGGGGGGACATGTATATATTACATTATGGGGACCAAATGTCCCCACAGTGAGATAAAAACCTGTTATTCTGACATTGTGGGGACTATTTATTAAGTCCTCCTCAATTTTACAACAATCTATGAATGCAACTGAAAAACTAAAAGCGTGAAAGGTATTCTGTTTTGTTTGGTAGGGGTTATGGTTGGCATGGGTAGGTATAGGGTGTTCCCATAGAAATGAATAGATTCCCCACAAACATGTGGTGGCAAACATGTGTTTCTGTGTGCGTATGTGTGTGTGCATGTGCCAGTTTGCATGTTCTTCCCAGCATCCCTGTGGCCTTCCTCTAGGTGCTCCAGTGATTCGATTACCCAAAATCGCCCCTTGGATTAGCATCCTGCACTGGGCGGGCCGCTTTGGGTGGGCTGCAGGTTCACTGTGATGGATCAGTAGAAGATGGATGGAGGAGTGCCGCTGTGTGTTTAACGCGAAGCACTTACTCTAACTCACATCAGGACGTGAACCACGTGGTACCCACACCGCACACAAGCCCTCCCAGCTCCCATCTGGCCACTTCGGCAGTGGCCTTCGCACACTGCCGCAGTCAAATCAAATCTCAGAAATCGATATCTCTTCCCCTCCAGTGCTAAAGAGCATTTCCATGGGTGTGAGGAGCCCTATTGATGGGTAACACTGTGTTCGTGGTCTCGCGTTGCAGTGTGAAGAATCCTGCCTCTGCCTCCATCACCAGGCCGCCTGGGTTCAGCCTGTCAGATTAGGATTTACAGGAGCATTGCAGCGCCGCTGTATCTAATGGAGGGCCCTAATGGAGTTTCGAGCTTCCCAGCCTGCCGAGCAATAACACATGAAATACAGGAGATATACTTGAGAGATATGGCTATATCTTTTGGGTAAATAGTATTAATTTCTCCTGCTGTCTTCTGTTGGTTTAATGAAGGCTTTCGCTTGACTGTAGATGAGTACCTTAGATTCTTTTTGTAGGATTTTTTTCATGAAAAAAGAATAAAACAAGCAGTACTTTGCAGTTTATCGACAATCTGCGGTTTCTCTGTTCCTCATGTGACTGTGTCATCAGCAGAGGAGGACATTTCTGGTGAAGTACAAATCCAGACCAGGATTTTGTTTAAACCAATCAGTGTCACAGTCACAGATTACTCAATTTGGTCTGGATTGTTACTCTCTGGTGCTGAAATGTCCACCTCTGGTCATCGTTGGAATGGCACATAATCAAAAACAGCAACAGGCACAGTGTGACTCTAATCAGTCACAGAGAGATGGACGCTCCCAGATAAGGTGTGACAAGCATTTCAAGGCACTCCGGTTAGTTTATGGAGCTCATACTTGATTGAAGCTGCTTAGAATGGGTGTATGTAGAATTCTGGCTAACGGAGACAGATGTCTTCATTTTGTTTTGGTTTTTTGTTGTTAATAGCAGTGGGTGTTTGTGCCAGCAGACATGATTTGGCTGAAAACTCAGAGAGAAGTGCTCACTGTGCAGTTCAGGGAGCAGAGGAACAGCTGTCAGACCTTCTGTCTGCCTCCGCCTGCCACGGCAGCGTTACAAGGCTGCTCTCTCTCACCCGCTGGAGCTGCCGGTCGCCACACCCAGCGGCCCCTCAAAACACCCCCCACAGAAGGCTCAAATAAAGGGGGGAGGGGCAATGGGGAACTGGATGTGAGTCCATGGTTCAACCACGTAAATCCCTACACCCCATGCTAAAGAAGGCAGTCCCCATCTTTCTGGACTCATTTCTGCTAGCATCTTGACTGGACCCTCAAACTGAACACCACCATTCTACCTATGTGCTCTGGTGCCTTTCAGATTCCATCCACAATACCGAAAAGCCAGGAATGAACTTCAACCATATGCATCTTTATAGCACGCTCTGCTGCAGCGATGCATTTCCTGTTCGGTTAGAGCCTGCTGAGAATGTGACACTTGTGTACGGTGTCCCTGAGTGAGGAGAGAGACACTGCCAAGTGAGGTCACCGTCTCTGCTGCCACAGAGAACCTTCACCGTGCCCCAGGGCTGTAGAGGGAGACATAGCGGACACGGCACTCAGTCACTGCTCATCCTGAGCATGCCTGTCACGGTGGAGCCACATTTCCGGCGGCAGTGAATGTGAGTGGGCAGTGAGGGAACTGACGGGCATCTTCCTTTCAGGGCCAGTATCTCGTTTTTGGCCTCCAAGGTATCAAATGATATTCACAGGGAAGTCTGGAAGGCAGCACTGGACGTCCAGCCCTGGGAGGTCTGTTGCCTGAGATGATCACTTGTGTTACGGCCCAGTGGCACCAGAACTTCAGGTCTCAGTTGGTACCTTGTACATTTGCGTTTTACAGTTCTGAGGAATTATATCTCAGTTAAAAGGCACCTACTTTCAAATGCACAGCGGCAAATAACTGGGGCTATGATTAATTAGCTTTTCTTTCAGGAATGCAAATAATGCCCTTGAACATCAGTGCTGGTCTTCAAAGGCATTCTCTTCCATTGTTTACCTGCCCTGTCGCCTAGGAGATGGGGAAGCCATTGTGAGCCCACTCAGCTCCATCTAAAAGCAATCCTGTAGCCTCCAGGGTTGGAATCAACTGAATAAATTCTTTTATTGACCTGCCAGCTACTATCGCTACGACAGCAGGCAGATATGATTGATGGACCATTATGGAAATTCTAATTAAATGTCACAGATGTTTTAAACAGCTGCTGTATACATTTTAGGCAACATTTACTATGTAATTACCACACAATTTTATTCTCATATAGATTTCAGGATTTTCTGAGTGGTTTGACAGAATCACACTGTATTATACTGAAGTCAAAAAAGATTATAAGATTCAGTTGGACAGCCATTTGGTAATGCTGGATAAAACGGTGTCCTAAACGCGAGGAACTACTGCCAAAACTTGACAAAATGCTGATACGGTGTTAAAGAAAACATTTCAATTACACTCATTTTCCATATTTTGACTCTGCCATATTTTTTCATGCAAGAAAAGGTAGCCTTTTATAACATTATAACCAATACCCGGAAACTGCCCCCTGAAAGCATGTTTACACACCGCAAGTCACCTGGAACTGGAAGGTAGGAGTGGAGCCTGAGGACATATATGAGGCAATCCTGCTGAGATACCCCACCCATATATACCTCCCCTTTTTCAATAGCGATTACATTTTCCACTGTAGAAGAACCAGTCATGAGCAGTGAATGAAATGACTTTTGTCCACAGCTTAGCCATTGCTGAAGCCGCTTACAGTTTTATCCCTCTGTTCAGCTGGTCATTCTTTGCTACAAGTCCCTTGGAACTACAGCAGTGCCCCTCATAGGTCCTAAACAAACAGTGTTTAATTAAAAGTCCATTCCTTTGGCCTCTGTAACTCCTGGCATGCATTCATGCTAGAATTTAAGCTGCAATTTTGAATTCTTAGCTCCAGTCATATGCTTAGATTTGTTTTCAATGTGTCTTCTTGACGTAATGCTAACTACGAATGCTGTCTGATTTAGCAGATAACAAAATTTCATGGCATCCATTATGTCTTTGTGACACAGTAACCTTGAGCTCTCGCAGTTTGGGAATTTAACTCCCATTCTGTGTGCAGAGTTTCGATGTTCTTCTTGTGCCACTGTGACTTTGCTGCGGGTACCCAAGCTTCTTCCTGCAGACCATACAGGTAGACTGGCTTCCCATCCAGACTGTCCCCTGTCTCATACCCCATGTTTCTGGGATATTCTCCATGTTCACTGTGACTCTGTACTGGGCAAGCGGTCATGGAAGATGGATGGCCCCTTCTGACAATAATAACATTCTTTAGCTGTTTATTATTAGTAGTACTACTTAATTACTGAATATATCCCATTAAAAGTAATGAAGGTTTATTTATATGTGACGGGTTATTAACAGTAAACCAAGGCAGTTAGACAGCATATTCTGTAGTAGCTTTTCATCTGAAGTGTTACCTAAATGTCAATCCTGGAACCAGATTTTTTCTTAAATGCCACTTACATATGCTGCTCGTGTTCCATCGGCATCACCTGTCCCTGTATTGTGCACTCGTAATTTGTTTCAGTAAGCAGATTTCGTAATCCACAAGCGAAATGTTATCCTGCCATAAGCAAATGTGCTTCCGGATTTTTAACTTTTTTTAAAAAGTAATTTATGGCTCTTTTAGCTTGTTACATTCCAGTGTGCATCCTGAGAAACATGAGCTTTCAGGATGAGCCGACAAAGATGCAGCACCATCTGCAAATCCCCGCAATGGGCCTGGAGTTCATCCCAGGAACCACAGGCAGGGCTATTGTTTTAGCCCTAAGACCCACGTTATTCCTTGGTCCCGACCCAAACTTACATTAAAAGTTATTGACTGCTGGAGTTCAGGTCCAGAAAGTCCAAGTCCAGACCAATGTTTTGTTTCAACTGACCAGCTGAGTATAAAGAGTATGCAGCTGGTTGGTTGAACTTTCCATGACTGTTGATAAACCACTGAAAACTGACCCAATGGTTGAGAAACACTGATGGATGGAACACCTTGTGTAGGACGCCCGGTCCAGCGCCGGTCACATGCATGTTCATGGTCACACACTATGAGCAATTTAGAGACACCAGTTCTCCTAATGCCATGGCTTTGACTCTTAGGAGGAACCTAGGGAACAGGAACAGGGGAATGGAACTTTAGAGCTGTTAGGCTCATCGCTACCCTGTAGAACACCCAGGCAGCAGAGCTTTGAGATGGAGCGGAATCGAATGGGGTCTCCCTTAGCCTCATCTGCTGTTTAGCCTTGCAGCTCTGCAGGGGCCATACAGCTCCCTCATACAACAACTGGATGGCAGCTAAAGGCTGTTTATAAGCACTTTGCCATGGATGGTTAATATAACCCTGCAAACGTGAAGGACATTCATGTGCTTTTCACTCGATGTACTGTATATTTGTGCAAAAAAGGACTTTTGTATTTTGCCTTGTGACTGTAGTCTTTGACAATTTGAAAACATATATAAAAAATTCTTTAAAATAAAAAAAAACTGCAAAAATGCTATGAGACGTGTTGCAGTCGACACTGCGCTGAGAGGCAGACAAGCACAACACAAATAAAGTCATTTTCAGGTTGCACAACTCAGGAATAAAATCAATCGTGAAAACAAGTACAGTGGTACCCCAGTTCTCAAACTCATTAGAACTCGAATTTCTTAAAAGTCGAACCAACCAGTTCGTGAAAAAAAAATTACCTAGCACTCAATCTGAATCTCAGAAGTCAAACCGTGAACGCCAACCTAAGATAACTTGTACGCGTGGGGAAATGAGTCATGCAGCATGTCTCTCAGCGGAAACAAAGGGTAACGCTTCAGTCTCAGCCTCGCTTTCGCTGTGATAGCATTGTGCATGTTTACACTAGCTGAATACATATATTTAGACAGTAAAAATACATTTAGACAATGACAGACAGTAACAGCAATTATTATATAATAAAATACATTTAAAAATGAAGATTTCTTATTAATTATTTTAAGATTAATAATAAACCATTAATGCATTTAATTATAATAATATTGTCATGCCAAGCAGGGACAGAATGGAGACAAAGGCGCAGACGTCAGGGTATCAGGGAATACAGGGTTTAATTACAGGTAAAGCAGACGAAACGCAGACGGACAATACAATGACCGGACTGGAGAAACAAACAAATGCGGACAAAATACAGAGGACTAATGACAACAACCAGAAACAGCAGATCACACAGGGATTCTACACGGGGTTAACAAGGGGTCGCGGCACACGGAAGGAGCGGACGATCGAGGCAGGACACATTGTTTGGATACATTTATTTTCTTACTTTTCAAATTACTGTTTTGATAAATGTGTTTAGCACAGTATATGATCTTGTTTTATCCAGTTCATTTTGTGTTTAAATGCTAAAAAAAAACATATTTAGGTGTAATTTTTTGGGGCCGGGAACCAATTAGTTGGTTTTCCATTATTTCTTATGGGGAAAATTCTATCACAATTCAAACTTTTTAGGATTCGATCCAGAGATCTGAACGGATTAACTTTGAATTCTGAGGTACCACTGTACATGTTAAAATGTTCGGTATGTGTCTGTTTTTGTGTGCAGTTACAGTGAAATACCAGAGGTGTCACTGTGCCCTCCGGACAGCCCAGCTATGGAACCCAGAGTGACACTCTTACAGACAGAGGGGCTCCGCTCCAGTAGCTGCAGCCTGGCCAGGATGTCCTCCTCGACACAGCTATACCACCAGGTGTCCTCGGACTGTTCCCACCTCTCCCCCCATCCAAAGCGGTGCCGCTGTTGCGGGCACCGGCAGAAAGTGCCAGGCAGCCCCTGTCCCAGCCTGCATTCCATGACAGGCAGCCCCCACCCTGACTGCTCCCCAGAGACCACCAGGACTGCCCGTGGCTGCAGCCCCTCCCACGTGCCCTCTTGCCACGACACCGTGCACTGCCATTGGCTGCAGGGATCACATGAAGGCGGCGCCCACCACCCACTGCAACACCATGTAGTAACAGTCAGGTGCATGACGTACATCTATGGTACTCAATTAACATTGAAAGTAAACAAAGGTTAATGTAACAGACTAACTGTGTTCATGCCTGTTGTTTCATTTTAGCCACGAAGGGATATACAGGATTCCAAGAAGGTCAGTGTTTCACACAACAAACATGTCAATCATCTCCTTCATGAGGCATTATCACATATGTTCTGTGTTTAGTGTCATATGTCTCAAACAGAGTCATATGAGCTTTAGCTGAACTGAACCCATTTAAAATTCTGAGCTGCATAGTTCATCCTCTGAAGAACACATGCCCGGTCGTTATTCCGGAAAGCTCTCCGGTTGCCAGCGAGCAGGCTGAAATGAATTTAAGTCGCAGAAAACGCTGCTTTTTCCAGAGCATGTGTCTGCTTGGGGAAGAAAGGGGGGAAAAAGACCTGACACTCATCTCACAGCCACAATGTGGAAGCCATTAAGCTGTCAGTTCTGTAATTGCATCTCTCTAATAAAATCATGCACGCCCCCCCCTCCCCATTGCTTGCCAGCTACTCCCAGCTTATAGTGGAGTTCCCCGTGGCGGTCCTCATCAGCTGCACCATCGCTCTTCTGGGATGCTCCTTAGCCGGGATCCTGATTGGTCCGCTGCCAGACTTCTCTGACCCCTTATTGGTGGGTTGCCGTGCTTTCCTTTCTCCTGCTGCTAACCCAGCCAATGGGAGCACCCGTTTACAAGCAGCCCTTTCACAACTCTCTCTTGCCAATTCATCAGTGTAAGTGGAACAGTCCACCCTCCCCACATATCCCCATGTGAATAAAATTCAAATCTAAAATAATTTTAGGTCCCTTTTTCCACCTAGACATCAAGTTGGGAATTGGATGATGCAAGCAGGTCATTGTGCTCCTGCAAGAGTCCTGCCAGTGGCTCAGTGCCCGTCTCTGAATTATGATTTGGGGGGGGGGGGGGGGGGTGATAGGGGCAGCGTTTAACCTGCTCCCCCAGCACAGAAGCACCAATTGCACAAATT
>JABFEA020000029.1:4005914-4021195 GCA_019775915.2 Cyphomyrus plagiostoma
GCCCCGCCCCCCCCCCCCTTGCCTCCCCCCGGCCCCCGCCCCGCGGCCCCCCCCCCCCCCCCCGATCGGGGCAGCTTTTCACCTGCTCCCCCATCTCAGAAGCTCCATTTGCACAAATGACTGTCACCCAACATAAAAATGATTTAACTCCAGGACACTTTCATAATGTTCAGGATTTTATCAGAACCATTTACTTACGAATGGAGACGCTGTCTAAATGGTGGATATTTACAGTAGAAAGAACCTGAGGTGTGCTGTGTTTAGGAGATCAAGCCCAATGTTAACATTTCCCTCTTTATGCAAACATAATAATAACAGTCCTAATAATGTTTTTCATAGAAGTCAGCACTTCCTATTTGGTCATGTTCTCCCCTTGACAACTGTCAGTCCCGTGACAACACTGACTGGTTACCATGACAATTGGGTACTCATCCCGCAGGGGTTGGAACCACGCGGGACGGACATCGGGAACCGGCTCGCCGCCTGGGCCAAGCTGCAGGAGAACACGGGCCCGGGGAAGCCACTATCTCTGTTCCCGCAGAATCTGGCTGGAAAGTCGGCTAGCGGGTATGAACGGCCCCTGGGGCCCTGAAGTAGGGCGCCTCGCAGACCTCATGACATCATGGATATGTTAAATATGTCTCACTCTGCTTTCTCAGTCAATGAGTCCAATCATTCATCTGTTGCTGAAGCAGACCGTGTTCAATATAGATTTAAAAAAATAATTCAGGGCTGGTCTCTTGGTCAATTTCATTATACGATAGCAATATGGGAAAGTAGTCATGGAAGAACAGGTAGATTTGGCTTTAAAATAAACATGGCTGAAAATTGACTGCACGTCTGGGAGCCACCATAGCTATTTAAAGTTCAGACTAGTAATGTTACACTGATGAACAATCCAATCGTTTTCAACAGCTCTTTGGAATGAGCGAAGGGAATCCAGTTGTCTCGGAGAGCCATTTTTATCATTGTGCCCAAATTTCATGTGAACAGTGAGAACCAGCCAGTAACAGGATGTATACATTGTCAAGTTAGGTCCCTACAAGGCAAAATGAGCAGAATTTCTGCCAATAAAAAGTTCTAATATTAACTGTTGCATGTACTGCATTCAAGTCAAAGTGACATTGCTCACATCACACATTTCTTACAGATAAAAAAATTCTAAGTTCACTGACAAAGCAGAGGGATGTGGGGAAGAATACTTGGAGAATATTTACAAGGCAGATTGCTGGCATTAGGGGCCTGTATTACTAAGTTGGAACTCTTGCTTAGCCAGATAACTGGTTCAATTTAAGGCAGCCTGGGCTAAATATACATGAGCGAAGATAAAGTCCATTTAAACTGGGGTACCTTAAATCCTACAAGTCACCCAGCTAAGCAAGAAACTCTGCTTTGTGAAACAGGCTCTAGGTCTGGCAATATGAGTAATGTAGTGGTGAAATGAAATTATATTGGTGGGAAGTCTGAATCTGATCCAAGTCTTACTCTATTATTATTCTAGCGATTTTTCTGCAGATAAACCTAGTAATCTGTTACTCGCACCCCTAAAAAACAAAGAAAACAGGACAATGAGCCATTCTTTTGAATGGCTCGTGGGAAGGAAGCGAGCTGTAAGATCTGAGTCACTATTCCGATCTCTTGCTCAGACCACCATGGGATGTCGTATTTCTTTACTTCTGTTCCAGAAACACACCTGCACTATGAGCTTTGCTCCAGCACAGCGTTTCTCAATCTGGCCCTCGGAGACCCACAGTCAGTCCATGTCTTCGCTCCTTCCCAGCTCCCTAACAAAAATGTGGACTGTCTGGCAGGGAGCTGGGAAGGACCAAAAACATGGACAGACTGTGGGTCCCTAAGGACTGCATTGGGAAACACTACTGTAAAATAAACTAAGCAACCTAACTACAACAGACAGAAAGCCTGTTTGAAGGCACTGCGACTGGAGGCTGTGTGTCGTATCTGCAGTGTGACACTGTAGTCCTGTTCCCCTGTTCTCCGCTCCATGAAGCTTTGGTCATGGTGGTGGGCAGGACACCAGCCGGGGCGTCGGGCGGCACCAGCGACGGTCTCGCAGAATGCTGGACTGGGCGTTCGCTCAGGAATCCTTCTTCTGCGACTCCCCAGGTGGGAATCCCTGCCTCTTGCACTCTTTGGTGGGACATTCCCATAATGGATTTGGCTTTCCATTAGGCCAACACTGTTTTTCAGTCTTGTGACTGGATACATCATGCATTCCTTTTTGAACGAGTCCTGAAGTTTCAGTAAAACCTGCCGACAACCATACGTTGTTTTTTTTCCTGCCCCCTGATGCGGAAAACGTCGCACTCTCCCACGTGTCCGGCTCGTCGCAGGAGAGCGTTACGCCCAGCTGGTTTTTCGCTCCGGAAACTCAGCCAGTCTCTGGAGCCTGAAGGCCATCCGCTCCATGTGCGAGATGGAACAGGCTAGGGTGAGTGACTCACTTCTCCATCTGCTGCCCATCACCCAGTCCCAGAGCCATGGTTCCCGCTCATTCACCTGTCTATGAGCCACACCACACTTAATTGGAGAAGCCCGGACATCTCCTCCTCACCGGTATTGCGTTCTGTGGGGAATCCTCACTCCTGGATCGCATTGACACTCTCCACAGTGAACAATTTCCTCAAATTCCTTGTGGCACCTCTATTTATTTTATTTTTTTTGTTTTAAGAAACTGCAATGATTTATTTATGGAGCTGGAAGACAGTCGCTACTGGCAGGGAGATATTTGTCAGACATTCCGAGGTGTAACAATACATTTTGTACCTTCTAGACCTTTCATGTGTTTTATCTTCTGCTTTTTCGCTGGCAAGTAAATGGAGGGATATTTCCGGCACTGTCTGGCAGACTCTAAATTAAAAAGGAATCTGCATAATGAGATGGAGATGGCAATGTCAGAAGCCCCCCTTAGCAGATAAAACCATATGCGGACGGCCTTGTTAATATCAATGTTGAATATCTTCATATGTTCCCGCGCCATAGACAGGAAGGTTTTCTGTTCAACTCATTCTTCCCGGAGGGGTTCCTTTGTTCCACTTTTCCTGCTATCCGGAATCCTGACGTAGCACAGACTCCCTGCATGTCTCCAACAGCTGAGGAAATGCAACAAGAGCGCAAAAGAAAACACTGGGGACGCAGACATTCTCCATATTTGTTCCCCTCAAAAGCTGTTTTGTGTATGTTGAGTATGTTTTATTTTGAGTATGTTAATCTAAGTGAGTATTTTTTGTGTCTTTTGTATCTAGCTTGGCTGTGGTTCCACTGGAATACCGGATTGGTTGTTGGTCCTTTTGAGGTACTTCAGTGTCTTAGGAATTAACAAATGGCTTTGAGTAAGTTGGACGGAAGGCACTGTGATCTTTAAATAAAAACAGCAGTGTTACATGGAATTAGTTGCTGTGGAGATGGTGTTATCAATTTACCTGGCTTGAGGGATTACACTAGGTTGGAAATGCAGGTGGTCTTCCAAGGAAGCGTCTTCCGTTCCACTTACTCAAAGCCATTTGTAAATCCTTAAAACACTGAAGAACCTCAACAAGACCAAACAATCAATTAGGTATTCCAGTGGAACCACAGCCAAACTAGATACAAAAGACACAAAAAGTATTCAGTTTAACACACTCAAGATAAAACATACTCAACATACACAAAACAGCCTTTGAGGCTCCATAAACAACAAGGCAATGTAAAGAGGAAAGGCAGGAGAAAGTAGATGTCTGGATTGCTAAAGAACCTGCCTTTTTTCTACGTTGATCTCCTACGTACAATTACAGCTAATTAATTACATGTATAAATTCAATTGCATTTTTAAATTTGTACATCACCACCGATAACAAAATTTAATCATGAGTACACAGGCAAATTTTATTACTAATATATGCCTGTTCCATCAATCTGACCAGGGTAACTGGTTGGAAGTTGGAATGTATTGCTATAGTATATTGTCTTCTATAAAGTATATATTGTGATTTTGGTTCATAACAGATTATTTTAGGACAGTAGTTCTAACAGTGGGTACACTGTTGTTTCATAACTCAAAGGTTGGGGGACTGAATGTCAGCCCTGTTCTCTGTGGAGATTGTAGGTTTTCATGTTTGTGCAGGGCTTTGTATCTGTAATTGTGTATGGTTGTGTGCCCCACAATCCACCTGGCATCCCACATACTGTGTCCCCAAGCTTCTACCCTGTGCTTCCTAAAATTAACTACAAGCTCACTGCTAATCTGTACCGAATAAGTGGTTAGTAAAGATGGATGGATGAATGCTCTGCTTGCCAAATGATGATTCATTGTTGTTCTGCATTTCAGATCCGGTCCCATGCTCATTTCCAAGATCTCTGTGAACAAGACAGACCAGACACAGGCGGAGCCTCAACTAATCATATGTGTTGCCCAAGCTGGTCTTTGGGCAATTACCTGGCCGTGCTGAACAACGCTACCTCCTGCTTCAGCCTGACTGCTCTCCAGGTATCCAAAAGCCTGACTCTACTCCGACAGTGTGCCCCCTACTACCACGACAGGAGCCTGGCACCATCCTGCACCGAGAGGAGCAAGACGGGTCACTGTGCATCAGTGCCATCTCAGTGCAAGCACTCCAGCGCAGTCTACCAGATCCTGCATTACCTTGTTGACAAGGACTTCCTTGGACCTCAGACCACAGGTTATCAAGTTCCCTCACTGAAATACAGCCTTCTGTTTCTGCCTGTAGAGAAAGGAGATTCAATGCTGAAGATATACTTGGACAATCTGGAGGGCCGTGATCTTACATACAGTAACACCACAATCACAGGCATGGATCTGGGCATCAAAGAGCAGCTTTTCAAATACTATTTGGCTCGCGACTCGGTCTATCCCGTGCTGGCTGTAGTGATGCTTTTATTGACGATGGCTCTCTATCTGCGGTCATTCTTCCTCTCAGCGATGTCCTTGGCGGCGATCATGGTGTCTCTCTTTACTTCCTATTTTTTCTATAAAGTCGCTTTCCGGCTCACGTTCTTCCCTTTTCTTAACATCGCTGCGGTTCTGGTCTTGCTGGGGAGTTATTCCAATCAGGCATTTACATTCATAGACCTCTGGCGTCTCCAGCTATCCCAGAAGCCTCCTGCATCGCTAGAAAAAAGGGTCACACGGGTTCTTCAAGAGGGGGGATACTTGATATTGGCATCTGGGCTGACGGCCAGTGCCACATTCTACTCAGGATACATGAGCAGCATCACTATCATTAGGTGTTTTGCAGTCTATCTTGGCACTGCCTCTTTAATCAGCACTCTTTTCTCTCTGGTATGGTTGCCCTGTTCTCTTATCCTGCGTGAGCGTTACTCTGCAACAGTTGCGCTGCCCGGGAAGCCCTGCTGTTCTTTGGGCCCCAGAGGGTTCTGGGACACAAGCTCGAGGAAGCGATGCTTATTCACGATGGTTCAGAAACTAAGGGGACTGAAACGGGGACTGTCTGACACCTCGGACTTGCTCTTCTTAAAAATCCTGCCGTGTGGTGTGGTTAAATTTCGATATATCTGGGTTTGTTGGTTTGCTGTATTAGCAGCGGGTGGAACTTACATAACATTTGTGGACCCAGGAATGAAACTCCCTTTTTCAGACAGTAAGGTGGCTCAGCTCTTTCGTTCCAGCCATCCTTTTGAAAGGTATGATTTGGAATACCGTCACCAATTCATGTTTGAGCGGCTGAAGAGTGGGGAGGACAAACCCATGACAATCACTCTCATTTGGGGCATCTATCCAGTAGACAATGGAGATCACCTGAACCCCAGAAGCAATGGCTCCTTAGCAATGGACCCAGGCTTTAACATGAGCAGCCCAGAAGCTCAAGTGTGGCTGCAAGGCCTGTGTGGAAGAATCGGAAACCAGAGTTTCTATTTGCCTTCCTCATCCCCTGAGGGGGAATTTAAATGGGACAATATCTGTTTTATTGAACAGCTACTACACTGGGTGTCTATTAGACGCTGCTCTGAGAATGAGGATGCTTTTAACTTCTGCTGCAACAATATCCCATTCCCTTACCTCCCCGCTGTTTTTGAGCAGTGCCTGGCCATGATGGCTGCTGAGAGACACGCAGAAGGGTACTTGCCTGACACAGCGGGACCTCGTTTTGACCCAGATGGCCATCCAGTAGCTTTAGTTATAGAGTTTAAGACGACCCAACTCTACAGTTTCAATTTCAGTGAAACTGCACATTTTTACAAGGAGATTGAGACATGGTTCTCTAAAGAAATATCTAGTGCTCCAACTGGACTTCGGAATGGCTGGTTTGTAAGCCACTTGTCTCTCTACGATCTCCAGCAATGTTTAAGCTCGGAAACACTGGTAGTGACAAGCTTTTCAGTAGCCCTTACCTTCGCCATGCTTCTCCTGACCACCTGGAATGTTCCGCTGAGTATCTATGGAACCGCCACCGTTGGAGGAAGCGTTTTTGTCACGGCTGGCCTCCTGGTACTGCTAGAGTGGCAACTAAGTGGCTTGGAGGCCCTTCTTATATCGGCTGCTGCCGGGCTTTCTGTTGATTTTGCTGCTAACTATTGCATTTCCTATAGCTTGGCGCCACACTCGGATCGGCTCGGAAGGGTAGCGCACTCCTTAAAGAGAATGGGCTGTCCGGTTGCCACAGGAGCCGGTGCCTACTTCTGCATGGGTGTCATAATGCTGCCTGCAATGGCACTGCTGTTTCGCAAACTGGGCATCTTCCTACTCTTAGTGAAATGTGTGGCTTGTGGATTTGCCACTTTCTTCTTCCAGTCGCTCTGTTGCTTTTTCGGGCCACAGAAGAACTGTGGGCAAATATTTTTGCCATGCACAGGAAGGAATATGCAGTACAAGGAAAAGGGGACTGAAAACATGCTGTCTCCTGGCACTGCCTTAGAGCCGGCCTCCTCAAATGCAGCAGCTAATGGGTCTTTTGGCTGTGGGGGGCATTCCAGAATGCAAAGGGATTCCCAAAAAGGAAGTGACGGCGGTCATCTCTGTCCCGGGCAGCATCGCCAGCGACAGAGACGCAGAAGCGAAGGGAGGAAGCCAGAACAGTATGAGCTTCAGCCTCTGGCCTGTCAGATGAGCGACAGCTTTGAGAACAGCACATGCACCAGCAAACTGTCCAACAGACCCTCTGTCCTCTCGGATGACATTCAGTTCCGTAGCCTGAGCCCAAGGGGAGATATAGAAGCGCTGAGCATTGAGGGAGACAGCGGGGACTTATCTTGTCAGCACTTTGAAGTCTGCAACCCACCTCCTGCCCTACAGACCTCCTCTCCATACAAGGAGAACACCCTCCGACCAGTAGTAGCATCACCAACTAATTTGACCCAGGAACGACTCTTATGCAGGCAGTGCCGCAGTCAGTCTGGCAGCCGTAAACACTGGAATGTCTCAACGTCCTCCTCCTCAAGCATGGAGGATATCGTCAGTAGTCAGCCTCCAGACCACCAACAGTCAATACCCACAGAGAGGACCACCAGAAGTCCTTTCAAGGACCACCCCCATCGACGTCTCCTCTCATCCCAGAGTTCTTTCGATGGACTGGAGGACTCCAACGAGACCTGCCTGAGTGATACTGAACCAGGGCCCTCAGTCCCACAGTCTTTAGAAGAAACTGTAAGAGAGCTGAAACCAGGTCACTTGAATGGCAAGAGGGACACTTTGCGTCTCTCGCTGAAGGAGACTGTTTACGAGACTGCTTCCTTGGGGAGAGGTAGAACAAGCCAGGGAGACTTACCAGTCATCTTACCCAATAGCAAACCAGATTTACCAGATGTATGGATAAAAAGGGAAGGGAGAAGTGGGGAAGGTAGCTGCTGAAGTCTTGGCACAATGTGTTAATGCAATTAATTGCCAGTCAAATCACTCAAAATAATTAATTGTAATAGATCCTGATCCAAAATGAGGACCCATTAGTCAATCAAAAATTTCAGCCTACTACTTTTTTGGGAAGGAATAACTTTTGTTGGTCCTTCAATTGAAATATTCCAGCACAACACTTCTTCAGCGTCAACTGATCTATTTCATGTGAAAGTGTATCGGTTCAAGCTGGGTGACAATCTGCCAGACTATTGTATGAATGACTTCTTGATGTCAAATACATCTTTGTCTCCAGTGTATTATTGCCTAAAACATCTCAAGACCAGGGAAGAACAAGAAAGCCAAACATTGGATGTGAAGAGGACTTGCTTTAACTTTTTTATAAAGGTTAGACGTGACAGCCGTTAATTATCAAAGTACTGGAAGGCAATAGCCTGCATTTTTGATGGAAGACGTGGCTCAGAATCCACAATAAACATACCAAGAATTAGAGGAAGATCAAGAAACTTAAGTGCATTATTTATTACCAGGGGGCAAATCCTGATCCTAAATGGCAAGTTTATATAATGTCTTCACGTAAGTTCTTTCTACATAACGAAACTGCTATCAAGTGCTTGAAGCCTTTTAGAGATCCATGGTACCAAGCCCTCATGTCTGAACTAGTTTGACTGCGATGTTTTCAAATCTGTAAATCAAAATGGTAAATCCACCAGTTACGAAATTTGTATGAGGATCATATCGGAATCAGACAGAAGACTTGCCACCTGCTGAGATTCTTAGTGCAATATAAAATCATGACTACATCGGAAGGGTTCAATAAAAATGCACCTGTGTAAACAGCTGTTTATCACGTGCAGGGAACACAGCTGTAATGTCGCACAACTACAGCCATAGAAAATTTGACAGGCATTTATACCGTAGTGAATATGTTGTATAGCTAAGTTCATTTTGTTAATGTACTGTAATTATATGTAAATATGTGTGTATGTCTGTGTGTGCAAATGTCTATTTGTATGCATGTGCCAAACCATTTTAGGTCACAACGTTTTAAATACTTCAAGAATGAAAACAAATTGAATTTTCTCAAGCATTTAAGTACTGCAGCTGGTACGGTTTGGATATGTTCTTTAGTTTGTAAGCCTTCTAGAAGGTCCAACTTCATTTGGATAACAACTGTGTAGAAAAAGTCTGATTATTCTGTCCTGCGTCGTTGTACAGTACCATGTACTAGTCTATTCTGTATGATATACAGATTGATTTACTCAAGAGGAGATAGATGCAATTTTATAATATAACACAAAACATTCTCTGAAAGGTCAGTGTAACTAATGATTAGCTACTGCCTGCATATGGATGTTTCAAAACCTAATGAATATCCAGCAAGTTCCAGCATCAGTCCCTCGCCACAGATTCCACAAAAGCCTTGTCTTAAGCCTACTTTCAATGGGGTTTTCATGCACTGTATATTTAGTCCCTGACATGCTAAATAACACTTCTGAGTTCTGCCTATATCAGAGAAGCACATGAAAACGAAGAGACCGATGGATCTGCATGGATTCACTTAACATCCAACCGCTTCGCTTTTGCACTTGCATAACGGTGCAGCAATCCTTGGACCGCGACGACAATACTATTTTTATTCCACCGAGAGAATCACCAAACATATTATTATCCCATCGCTCTACATTTCGGAGCAGGACCCAGGCTGCTCATCCAGCTGGAGTTGAGGTGCTCCAAATTTCCATGAAAACAGGCGCCCATTTGGTTCAGGCTCATGGCAGACTTACCTCCGCGTTAATGCCCTTTTAGCAGCGCTGCAGGCTTCCTGACACTAATGACTGGTTGTTTCTGTTCAGTTGAGGCTACAACAGACCACGTGCTGCTTCAGGGTCAGAGTGAGAATCATTGCCCCAGAAATCCAGAACAATTACACTCAGTAGCCATTTTATTAGGTACACCTATTTAGTACCAAGCAGGAGTCACTTTATTAGATACACCTACTTAGGAGCTACTTTTTCTTCCTAAACCACTTCAGTGGTGGCTGTACTCCGTGAAGCCACATTGAATGCCACTGTAGCCTCTTTATATTGCATGTTACCGTTAATGACCTCCCTCATTCACATGGGGTTTAAGCCTGCATTGTTTGTAGATATTGTC
Organism: Cyphomyrus plagiostoma; assembly: GCA_019775915.2. NCBI lineage: Eukaryota > Metazoa > Chordata > Actinopteri > Osteoglossiformes > Mormyridae > Cyphomyrus > Cyphomyrus plagiostoma. Next base: position 4,015,894 of record JABFEA020000029.1, read on the forward strand.
GTGTGAGAAAATGAGGAAAGGAGGATGCTGGAATCGCCACATCTGACACCAATAATTACACTACATTCAGAGACACTTAGGGCACTCATTTTAGCCACTGTAAGCTCCTGACCCCATCAGTGTGCTGCACATATTCAGCTGAAGCAACAAGATTGGCTGTTTGGAGGAGCAGTCTGTTAGCATCAGCAAGCAGGTGTACCTAATCAACTAGCCACTGGGTGTATTAAACAGAGGCCTTTAATTGTAATTAGAACTTCAATTCACTGATACCACTGGAGTTTTCTCCACTGTTATGAGTTAACACTTATTTTTAGCACCTATATAAAAAGAGGAAAAAACAACACATACTAGCTGCCTAAGCATTTTACGTTTTTTTAAGAGGGAGTTTTTCAACTGAGTTTGTTTTTGATATGGCAATGCAATGACTGAACTGTCAAAATAAATTGTATTTGTTTTCCTGCAGCTTGATTTAATGGTAATTTTTTTGGTAAATATCGGAATTTTGCTTATTAGTCGCCAATAGCAATTTGACAACATGTTGCCTGAAATAAAATATTAAACAGAATCCAACTTATTTATTCAAGACAGAAAGGCAGGGAAGAAAATATACAGTCTAAAAACAAAGAAAAGGGGCTATGAATGACCCCAGGAATTAGACTGCAGTATCTTCCATTTTCGAGCCCATATTGCTATTAATGTATTTCTGGGTAATTCCAGAGATTTGGTTCTTAAACATAAAACCTCTACAGAGCCGTTTTCAGACCACGGCACATGCCAGGGGCAGTGTGGATCCTGCTCAGTCCTGCTCCCAGTCTTCTCTGGCCCAGTCTGGCAGGCGTGTGGAGAATTCGAAATCGGGACCTTTATATCGTAGCGCGTGGAGATACATTATCAGATCCTTCTCAGTGGGATCTGCCCGCACAATCTTACACTCGCTACACAAAGGATCTTTCACAGTCGACAGAGACCCAACAGGGCTAGAGTCCCGGGTGGGTTCTGCAGGTCCAAGGGTGGCAGACTGTTTGGCTGGAGCGGCCATTTCATTTCCAGTAATGCATGCTGGGGGAAGTGCGCCCGCGGGCACTGCCATTGTACTGCTGTCACCGTTCAACTCGCATGCAGGCAGGTCTGTGTTTATTGACCCATCTTCAGCTTTCTTCTGATCATGGGAATCAAAATCAGGGGAGTTTGAGTCAGAGCAGCCCTTGTTTGTCTCTTTCACATTGCAGGTATTTAAAGCATCGCTTTTCCCACAAGGGTCATTGTCAGGTGGCAAAGTAGCAGAAGATCCATCCATTATACCACAGTCAGGGTCAAGCAATTGCTCAACACTCTTACCAGTGGGCAGCACTTCGTCCGGAAGGTCCAGGAGATGCAGGCTCTCCTTGGAGCGATGCTCTTCCACCAGGGCTTGGAGCAGCTCCTCATCAGTCTTTCCCACCAGCCCCCCCTTAGCCCGGTGGGGCCCCCAGGCGTCAGAGCCGTAGATGGGGTCATTCACAATGGGGTAACCCAAGAACTGCAGGTGGACGCGGATCTGGTGTGTGCGGCCCGTGAGAGGCTGGCAACGCACCACGCTGGACCGACCATTCCAGCTGAGCCTCTGGAACACCGTTCGACACGGCTTCCCCTTGGGGTCAACCCGGCACACGCCCACCTTGAAGGAGACTACTAGGATGGGCTCCTCACACACCAGCTCGCCCTCTGGGAACTCGCCAGTCACACGGCACACATACTCCTTCTCCACCTGTAAGATGTATAAAGGTGCAGATTTTAAACACCTTAGTTACAGGTGAACAAGGCTACGAGTAATACCCAATAGTAGATGAAATTACCTACAGTGTGTGATCATGTTACTGAGTGTGTGTCCAGCTTTGTGTTTCATGGGACATGCTCATTGCAACCCTGTACTGGATAAGCAGAAGTTGGATTCTTAATATTTGACAGCTTATTTTCGCTCTTATTAGTCGCAGCCCAGGTCAATATGACAGTATTCCAGTAAGACCTGGTGTCTGGCTCTGTTTTGTGGTGACTGCTGATTAACACTTGCACTGAATTGTCCTATAGTAGCTATCCTGGTGATCAGCATGTGGCCAGCCTTACCTGTCTGTCACGCACCAGCTGGTCTAACTTCTTTGACACCTCCAGAGTGCGCGCAAACAGCAGCACCCCTGAGGTGAGGCGGTCGAGTCTGTGGACTGTGTGGAGGCCACATACTCCAAACTCCTTGCCCAGAATGAAGATGACTGTGTTGTGACGAAAGCGACCACAGGGATGGACTGGCAGTGAGGACGGCTTGCCCACTACTAGCACCTCCCCGTTGTCCTCCAGGATTTCCAATGGCTGGCTGCTCACAGGAGGTTCATGCCGGTGGACTGTGTTCCTCAGGAAGTCATTGTTCTAGAGGAGAGAAAACCCCACATTTGATCACAGGAAACACACACCTCTAGGTAATCAAACAAACTGAAAACACACTTCATGGAAAGCATACACTTAACATTTTGACCTGAAAAATACAGCTTGTTGATATTCAGGCCTCATATTTCATTAATACCTGAAAGACTAAGTGGGAGTGTAGGATCTAATATCATACCTTTAAAGTGATATTAAGGTCGTCCACGGGTATCTCGTTAAGACGAATGCGTCCTTGAAGGGCAGCCTGCTTGTAGTAATCCAGTGACTCCGCCCGGAACTCGCTGCTGAAAACCTCCATGAGGGTTTTCCCGATCCAGCGGCCCTTGCAGTAAGTTTTAAAATCGAAGTAATACGGGTGCACTTTGCGGAGACCACCCTCGAAGTAGTAAGTGGTCTCCCGAAAATGCTCCTCGCCAAAGCTAACGCCGGGGTTTAACTTCTGAGGTGGAGGTACGTATCGTTCCCCCGGACGAAGGTTTTTACCTCCCCCTCCTCTTCTCCTCTTTCCACGGCCGTTTTTCCCCGGCTCATCAGTCTCATCGCTTTTACGTTTCTCACCGCTCTCCTTTACACTCAGACTGCTTCCAGTATGTTCTGAATCAGCGTTACTTTCAGTTAACGCCTTTTGTACTTCATTAGATTCCATCTCCCTTGATCGAAACCCTGAGTGTCTGCCTGTATACAGCTGTCCGATATGCCGACCGTATCCCAGAATATTACAGCAAGTCGTTAAACCACGTTTGGGATTTATCTTCCACCGGCCAAGTGATTCAATTGCCTTAATGCATCTGACTTGGCTGTTGTCAGCAGCGATGGCTTCCGTAATCAGACTGCTTCTGTTATTCGTCACTCCAATGTACAATAAGCGGCCGGCAACTTTCTTAGCATAATTTACAGAGAACACACTGGCTGCTTCCACCAGTGAAAACCACATGAAGCTTTTCCACGCCAGTTAACACAGGGTCCTTTCTCGTTTAATGTCGCGGCATAGTTGCGTCATCAGCTTCTTCTTCTGTAGAAATGTCAAGGTACAGAAAGGTTTTGTGGCTCGTTGCTGCCACCTGCAGCATTGACAATGAATTGACAGTAAATCCTAGTATGAATAATCGTTCTAACTGGTTAATACGGTATGTAAATTTTTCCATGTAGTTAGAAACACAGTTATAACAGCTGTAAATAAGCACGAATATACGTAAATCTGCCCTGCCCCCCAGCACAATCCAATCGATTTTAAATCCTACCCTGAAAATTTCTACAGCTTCATTGTTCTGTGTAACCATGCTTCTTAACATCTTTCAGTCAGAAGGAAACTTTCAAGACTGTAATTTGAGCATCTGGAGGACTTCTTTTCCTAAGTGTCTTTCCATTTGAACCCCCAACCATGAAGGGGAGATTTTCAAAAGATTATTTTTCCTTTGTACAATTCTCATATGCTTCCCAGTAGAATCAAAGTCGATTCTCACAGTTGTTTTGGTCATTCGTGACACCCTTATTCATACAGGAAGTACACATAACTATCAGATCCCAAGTATCACAATATACATCTCATGTGGTACCCATGACTGCTAATTACCCACAATGCCATTTTCTTGCCCCAATTATGGTTTAAGTATATTTGGAGTAGCTGCCCTCAACTTTACTAGCATCTATGATGTCAGATTCACTCTGCAGCAATGAAAACATCCATCTTCCAACTACTTATGTAGTACATGATCATGAGAAGTTTGGAGTCTCCAATTCTTCTAGTCACACAGGTTTTCACTCCACACACAGGATTAAAATCCCCAACCTTGGAAATACTAGCCCAGATACCAGCCATGCACTAATATCCATCTTCTATCTACTGACTGCTTGGTCATGAGATCCCAATCCCAGGAAGCACAGGGCACAATATTCCCTGCAGGCCCTACAGGGGTTGGACATTGAAACTATAACACTGTGCAATATACTGTTTGAGGTTTCACACTTGTATGTGTGCAGCCTGGTGGCCAATTTTCACTCATCGCGCATTTCATCAGTAAGACCAGAATGTGTAGGTTGAATTACCAGAGCAATAGCACAACTGTACGTAAAATATTGCAGACCACACAGCATAAATGGAGACAGATTAGAGTTCAAAAGAGGACAGCAAGTCTTTGTGGTGTATTGAGAACCATGGTATCCAGGGTAATGTCGGCATACCAACATGAGGGACGGACCACATCCAACAGGAGAAATTTTGGACGCAAGAGGAAACTGTCTGAAAGGCATGTCTGGGCACTAACCTGGATTATATACAAATAACATAAACTGACAGCTGCACACCTCGACTATCCCAGTTACACCAAAACTGTTTGTTGGGAGCTCAATAAGGTCCATATTTATGGTCGAGCTGCTGGACATAAACTTTTGTCACTTGTGCTAATGCCAGACGTCAGTTTTAATCATGCCAGCAGCACAAATCTTCGGTTGTGGACATTGCAAAACATATATTGTTCTCTAATGAGTCCACTTTCACTGACTTTCCCACGTCTGGGAGAGTTACGGTGGGGAGATACTCCAAAGGGGCCAACCACCATGACAGTGTACAGCACTGAGGAAGATCAGTGATGGTTTAGGTTGCAATATAGTGGTATTCTCTAGGCCCAATACTTGTTCTAGATGGGCATGTCACTGCAGGGTTAACTTTGGTCAACTGGCTCGTGTGAGACTTCCAATTCGAGACTTGTCTGCACATTCATTTACATGTAAATAGTCAGTAGGGTCAAGGACTACCAAATCACCCAATGGTTCAAACATTGTATCCTGAAAATGGTGCCATGTCTAAGGATGATATTCAATTCAATTCAGTTTATTTTTATATAGCGCCCTTCACAACAGAGTTGTCCCAGGGCGCTTTACATGGGTG
>JABFEA020000029.1:4021295-4040692 GCA_019775915.2 Cyphomyrus plagiostoma
AAATCTGTCCTGTACCTTACAGGAAGCCAGTGTAAGGAGCTCAGAGCAGGGGTTATGTGATCAAACTTCCTGCTCCTGCACTAATATTGATATTGCACTGATATTGCACTAATACACACAGCAAAACTGGTAACTGGTTTTATGAACATGAAAGTGAAGCTGAACATCTCCCATGGTCTGCACAGTCACCAGATATGAATATTAATGAGCCATTTTGGGGAGTTTTGGGGGAGCAAGTCAGGAAATTACTTCCTCCTCTAGTGTCGCATCATGCAGTGACCTGGCCACTTTTTTTTTATTAAATTAAAATAAATGACTGTGGTCTAAAACTAGGTGTCCTATCTTCAGTATATTTCTCTGTCTTGACTAGGGACTAGTGAAGTTAGTGGTTTCCAGTATTTGGACAGTATCATGGGTAACAGTAATTAATAAAAAATGTAAATCACATTTACATAAAATGTCACTATGGCACCAGTTCTAGTTAATCAAACAAATACACAGGTTTTGGGCATTTGAAGAAATGAAGCACAAAAAAGAAGATTAGCAAATACTTAATTTTATTATTCACATTATTACTCACATCCTCATTTAATTAACAAATCATTTCAGGGTATGCAGCATCAATGTTCTGGCAAATTTTCTGTGAGTTACCAGTACTTTATGATTATAGACGTTGGTCTGTTATGGTCAGCATGTTAAGATAATATTGTTTTTGAGTAGCAAACATTTTAACAATGATAGTCCTACTTCAAAGTCAAGTTCTCTGAAGATGATCTAGTGATATTCAGATTTATTTTCATAAAAACTGGGCCATTCAAGCTTCTCAAAATATTCTGTAGATAATTCCATTTCAACATTAAATTAAAGTTTCATACTATTTACACCATCATACAATGGGTAAAAAATCCACAACAGTGGATATTGTCAATTTACGATTTTACTGTGAACTGTTTATATATATATAAACTGGTTTATATATAAAACACAGTTCTAAATGAGCTCCAAAAGCTATGCCTTCATTCTCTCTCAGCAAAAAATACAAATGTTTTTCATTCTGTGTATAATGTAAAATGTGCCATACCAAAACCTCAATGATGCCAAAGGGCTGATTAATTGCAACCTGTTAAATTGATAAAGCTTTATAGGCAGGCAGGCGCTCTCACATGTGTTGTTAGGCAGCAGGTCAAGACAGTGGTGAAGCACCCCCCCTTGGATTATGTGGGACTCAAGAACTGCAGCAAGGGCGCCACCTCCTGCAGGGGCAATGACACTGCAGTCAGAGCTCACCTCTGGGTGGGGGGTGGGTGGGGGGGCGGGGTAGAGGAAACAAACATAGCATTGATCAGCACTGAAACATTAAATCAAACATATTTCCTTAAAGGTGATTTCAAATGATTAAAAACTAAATTGAAGATGACGCATGGTTTTATGGACCTGCGTCCCCAGCGACGTCCCTTCCAGGGATGATCCTGTCTTATGTTTACTGGGAGAAGACTGGGGAAACTCCGCAGTCTTTTCCACGTTTAAAGGTTCTGAGATAGAACTAAGCCTTAAATGTGAAAATCCTTGTGCACATATATGAGTGACCACAGGGAGCATTATTCTTCTTCTTCTTCTTCTTCTTCATTGCATTAAGTTAATTTTATAATAAAAGTAACCAAATTTTCCTTATGGTGAAAATTGGGTGTCTTTGGGGGATTACCTGGGCCACTGGTGGTTCTTGTCAGTGAGGGGAACGTAGATCACACCCATGAGAGCTTTCCTGGAGAACGTACCATTGCTCTGGCGGTCATACTGCTCTAGAACCTGACTCCCTCCCTCCGGGCCGACGGGCAGCACCAGCCTGCCGCCAGGCTTCAGCTGGTCCAAGAGCTGTGGGAGGGACACGGCCAGGGGTGAAGAAACGCTCCACCCTGACTGCGGAGACCGTCAGCGGCCTGCTGCTTGGTGAATGGGGCTGGAAACACTCAACTTCAAGATGGCCGCATGCAGTCTGCTTACATAAAAGACCTATGCTATCTGTCAAAGTCACACAAATGAATCCATTACAGACCTGGAAGCTAGATTTTGCTTTGTAGTTTATGTTAGTTCTCATCAACTTGTCACTTAACCAATCTACTCATATCTCCTGGAGGGTCAAATTTTGGTCAATTACTCAGTCAGCATTACAGTCCTTGAGAACATCTCAAATCTGATCTGCGCCACTTGAGAGATGACCCTACGCTTTCTGAAAGGATGACTAATTGTAAAGCCATGCGACATATTTTGCTGTGCACTTGTAGTAATGCCCAGGTTTACACCCAGCCCATCTCATACGGCTTTGGGGACAGTAGGTGCGGCAGCTCCGACGTGGATGGCATCATATGGGGCATCATCTGGGAACCCAAGCCTCCCGTCCCCCACTGAGAAGAGACAGATGTAGAGGAACATACAGTTACACACAGTCCTCGCTCTACGCTAACGGAGCACTACCTGAACTGCTGTAGAAACAAACTTGTGCAAATGCAGTGTTCCCCATAATGCTTATCAAGCACAGAGTGACAGTGAACCTGCAGCCACTCCCTGGATATTATGGGGCTCGAGTAGAGGTGGAAAGTTCAGGTCCATAAAGTTCAGGTCCAGACCAACAAAAACAGCAATACAATAGAAATAATATTTTTTTAAACTTGGCAACCGCAGCAGCGTGCCGATGAAGCATGGCGTTCCTTCCTGCTGGTGTCCTTTCCCTCCTCTCCCTCTGTGGAGACTTTTGTTATCAGCAGGGCTGTGGGTGGAACTGAGTGAACGCTGCCCTCTGCAGAGTCTATTTATTATGCCACACAGTGAGGCCTGTGGCCCATACAGCAAAAAGAATTGGATGGCTGACAGTACATATACAGCGAGAGTTGGTCTGTACTAGTTTTGTGTGTGTGTGTGTGTGTGTGTGTGTGTGTGTGTGTGTGTGTAAAGGAGATTCAAGAAGGGATTAACTGGAAATCCCAAAATGGTAGAAATGCATTTCGTATAAAGAGCAAACACAAAAAAATGCTGGAAAGAAAAAATCCAAATTGAGGCGTGAGAGAGTTTACTGGCAGAGAAACAACAGAAAAACAAAAATCTGGCACATCAGCTAGACGCCTCGGCTAAGTGACTCACCGATCAGTTTGACACGTCCTGAATCAAGCAGCTCAGGGTCGTCGGCACGCAGGTTCTGCAGGGAAGCCTGCACCAGCTCCGGTATGTGGTCAATACCCACCACCTTTCCCGTGGGTCCGACCTGCAAGCATAGATAGGGGTTCAGTAAAGAGTCAAAAGTGACAATTAAAGCGAAATCACTTTGTATTATTCAAATACAATTCTGAGTGCGCTCCATTTTGTTTATACAGCATAAATTATCTTTTTATTTTATGTTTAATATAAGTTTGATGTAGCTGTAGTAAAAGGAATTCAAGTATTCACTCATCCTATTACATACGGCAGTGTTTCCGGTCTTTGGGGATCCAGTCTGTCCAGGTTTTAGTTCTCTCCAAGCTTCTGGCAACAGTCCACATTTTTGCTCCCTCCCAGAGGAGCAAAAAACGTGGACTGTCTGTGGGTCCGCAAGATCCAGACTGTGAAACACTGATATAGAGTCTGTGAACATTTTAACTGACCTACCATCCTGGCAAAGCAGGCAGTGAGATAGCCGCTCCCTGATCCCACATCCAAGGCCGAGGACCCCTCAGTTAGCTTGTCACTCAATACTTCCATGGCGTGGGCGTGCTAAACACAAACAGACAGGCAAACCTTTGACATCTGCCCAGTCTTTCAAAACCAATGGCAATTTAGCAGGCATATTAATTCCAATGTAAGTTTATTAGCAGGTATATGACAGATCATCTGGCTACCTTAATGGCCATACTGCTCTCTGCCTGTGTTAGCAGAACCTAAAAGCTCTGGCCATGAAACCCAATTATAAAGACAAAGACACTTAGCTGTATTTATCGTGAAGTGTAATAATGATACGCTAAGCTAAGCTAAGCATTTATGAGAACAGCCAGACTCCAGAACTGAGCTGCCTGCAAAATCCTAGGAAACATTCCCAATTAATGCATCTGCAAAACTGCGTGTGAATAGCTATACATTTTTAAAGTTTCCAGTATAGATATGGACACGGTGCACAGCTGCCTAACCTAATCCAGTAAAAAATATTGTATATATTAGTTTATTTTTAAGCAAATTGTATTAAATCAAACTTTGTATCAGTCTCACCATATGAGGGGCACTGATAGTAGCCTGGTAGCCTGCAATAAACAAATAATAAACCTGCATTACTAATAAAAACCTAAGCAGGGTATCACTGGGCTATGTGTCTACCTTAAAATCGAAAAGCAGGTCATGAGGATATTTACCTATGGACTGTGGGGAATCCTCATAGGAATGCTCTTTGGTGTAGAACACTCGGTCAGTGGCCAACATGGCCTCAAAAACTTGGTCTGATTTGATAACTCCGTTATCTTTAAATAAACAACATTTGAAAATGTTAACTGGACAAGTCACTGGGAAAGATGGGAAAACCTTTGTTATTTTTGTTGGCGTTTTGACAGTAATGAACCTCAAACTCATTATTTAACAGAAGTGTATAATTATATAGGTTAAGATAGACAGGCGGCACAGTGATTATCACTGATGCCTCACACCCCTTTGACCAGGGTTTGAGTCTCCACCATGGCTCTGTGTATGTGAAGTTTGCATGTTCTCCCTGTGTCATCATGGGGTTTCCTCTGGGCGCTCCGGTTTCTCCCCATAAGTCCAAAACAATGCTGAGGTTAATTGGAGTTACCAAATTTTAAAGCACATCAGGTTTATGACTGACCTCTCAGGCGGCTGACCAGTTCTGGATGTGTTCTCCCACTGGACATCCACGCCATGGTCCTCGATAGCAGCACACCCATGGGGAACGCCACCGCAGCCAATCCAGACAGAGCTCTCATCTCATCTCCCGAACCCTAGATACCCTGTCAACAAAGTGCAGTAAATTTAACATTAACCAAATCCAAAGACCGTTTTGAGTTGCAAGAGGAAACCCCTTTATTTATAACACAGTTAAAGTGTGTAATCGGATTAATAAGAACGAAAAGGACAATGTCAGAGAAATGCTGACACATCAATCATGTACATTTGGGTTATTATGCTGGGTTATCATGACGCACTGGATGTCGAAGCATTAACATGTTTGCATTATATCCTTTATATTGTTATTCAGACCTCCATGTCATGCACCGAGAACGCTATTAGCAGTTTAAAATAAAAATGCCATTCCTACGTAGAAGAAAAGGCAGTACTAGTAGGAGGGTATATTTTAAAATTAAGCAACAGAAATAAAAGAACGCAGTATTCACTGAAACCCTATAATTAAGAACTGTAATTTTTGCTTCAAGCAAACGTAAAATAGTTTAAATGATCGTGAGTACTCGAAAAGAAAAAAATGTCAATTTAAGTCATTACAGTGCAAGCACCACATTAACTGCAGTCACCACAACTTACCTACAGGTAATCTTCGTCATACGCAATTTACAATAGTTAACCTCGCTTTACGGCAGTGCACTCACGTGACACGCGTGGACCTAAAGACAGATTATTGTCCAATAACATTTCGAACAAGTTGACATTTACTCCAATAGTATCGCGAGTATCTTTGAATGACAATTTTGTCATCGAATCACGTTTTGCCGGTGTATGCCAGCGCTAACCTATAGGTTCAAGAAATTATCTGTCATCCTCTTCGTCCAGCTTCAGTGTAAATAAACGAAGAATAACAGTTAAATCGTGTGTATTGTTCGTGTTGTATTGTTTTATCAGAGTACATAGACTTTTTGGGGCCCACGTTAGCGTAAGGTAAGACAAGTTCAGATATTTCTCAATATGCAATATATTGTGCCTTTAAATGTATCTCTTTACCTAGAAATAGTGTTCAGGTTTGTATTGCCATTACGAGGTAACGATGACTGGAGTCACTCAATACATTTTCAAACCAGGATATGTATTAAGATGTTGGTAAAAGATTACTATAACGTATATTACAAACTTAAGATACTGGTCTCCGTACGGTGCCCTCTAACATACGACACTAACCCATTTGCTTTGTAGCAGAACATCACATACTAGTTAGCCTTATGAAAAATGACTTGTTATGACGTCGGCTACGTCCTCCAGTTAAGTAATTTAGACAATAGACTTGATTTAGGCAAGACTAATCTAACACTGTATGCAAAAGCACTCTAAACACCTTTACTTAAGCCGTTCTAATAAAAATAACAGGATGTGTATTAATGCTTGTGTAATGGTTCAGATAAGCCAAGTATTTTAAGTAATTCTTTCACATTGCCATATTTGCAGTGAAAATCACGTGAATTCCAGATGTAAGTTTCCTATCATATAAAATGTATATTAAATAATAATGCCCCTGTAGTTTCATGCATTCCAAATTTCTAATATTATCCCTCTCCTCCTTCTGACTGTCCTGAAGGTATGGTCGATGATTTGGAGAGCCGTGAAGCTCGTTCCAGCAATGAGCTATGGTCAGAAATCTGCCCTGGGCTGGCCAGCCAGCAGCCCCAAGGGCAAGAGGCTGAAGAATTCACGGATTCCTTTCAGCCACCTTTAGAAGAGACAGGGCTGGGAAGTGGGCAGTACAGTGTCCCTCTAAATCCCCCCCTCAACCCCTGGGCGCCGATGGCCGACTCAGACGTGTATATTGCCAGTTTAGGTACCATTCAGTCTGGATGCTTCACACTCTGCTTTACTTTTGACATGTCACCTCAGATGTCAGATTTATATATCTATTCCCAAGTTCCTTTTCTCTCTCCCAGAAAACCGGTTAAGGAGAATCAAGGGCCAGTCTCAGGAAGTGACATCGCGGGAGATGCTTCGCACCCTATCACAGGCGAAAAAGGAATGCTGGGATAGATTTCTTCATGATTCACCAGCATCTGATCCCTTTCAAGATGGGAGTGATTTTGATCAGAGGTAAAGTCACACAGTGTCATGCCATATATTTTTACAGAGGGGATATAGTTTCTCATAGTACCAATGGTGTCTAGTGGTTAAAACCTGTTTACGATATTACTTGTCCTATAATTATGATGTTTAGCTGTGACTTTGAGGGCTTGTATATTCTCCTGAGCTACTGACCAATATGGGTAACTATGCATTAATTACATTACTTTTCAGAAATGCTGCAGTTCACTATACTTTGAATTAAAATAAATAGTTTGTAATTAATTTTTACTCTGTTTGTTCAGGATCTCAAGGTTTAAATATCAAAGAATTGGATTTTTAAGATACAATACAAAAAAAGATTCACGTAGAATTAGTACAACATAATAAATTTCACGGTTGTATTGAAAAAATATCATTAAACACTGAGTATAGCAGTAATTTGCATTGTTACAGTATCTGTTGCATATCAGGAATATTTTTCTTCATGGTTAGCGGTCGGTATTGGCCTAATGAAGAACTGGGGGTGCACATTTGTTTGGAATTGTATCAGGAGTGAGAGGAGGTTAACGTGGCATGGGTGCAGTGCCCCTCATTGTCCTCTCCCCCCCCCCCCAGTGCTCTGGAACACCTTAAGCGTTGGCTGCAGCCGGAGAAGGTGGCTGTCAGCGCCGAGGAGCTGGAGTACCTCCTCGTGCCCAAGAGGGGGCAGCAGACGACATCAGAGGGGTCGCAGCCCGGTGCGGACCCTGCAGCACCGGACGGGAAGGAGGAGAGCCAGACACCAGAGAAATAGAGCTTATGGACCCAACATACGATCACCAAAAAGCATCAGCTTAGCAGAGCTCCCTGTGATGTCACAGCCCTCTTCTAGAGCTTTCTCTTTGATTTTGCAGGTCATGAAAGTTACAGTTTAAAATTTCATACATTCATTTTCTAGTTGCTATAAATCGAATATATCAGTTAGAGGACTGATACATCTCCATATATCCAAGTCGCTTTAATGTAACCTAACACCGACAGCACAATACAAATTTAGCTAAAGGACTTTGTTTCAAGGTGTTCTTTCAGAAATCTTGTAGCCATGGCAACACCTTCCTGTAACTCTGATTGGATGTTATGCCTACTGAGCTTAATTTACTATATTTTTAGTTACAATGTAAAGGTAGCAAGTGACCAACTAAAAAATACTGGGGAAAATTCCAACTTCACAACTGTGGTCTTGTTTTTCAGTTTATAACTGATCAGATCTGGTGTGAGTGATGGACAGTCTATAAAACAAGAATAATCGATTCATTTGTAGCAATAAAATGATTTTCGACAGTATTTGTACTTGAAGACAGTGCTATTTATAATTAAGAAGTGGAATGAGTTCCATGGTAATTCAGCGTGGAATGCCATACATGTAAGAAAATCACACTTGAGAAAATTTGGGTAACACTGTGGTTTCTTCCTAGATTTTGTTTAAATGAGTGTCTATCAACCCATTCCTCGGGGACCCTGAGAAAGTCCACCTTTTTGCTCCCTACCAACTCAAAAATGTGGACTGTCTGGCAGGGAGCTGGGAGGCAGTAAAAACGGTGGGGATTCTGGGGGTTGGCAAGTACTGGGTGAGAAACACTGGTTCAAACTCATGGTCCTGAGCGGCATGGTGGCCGAGTGAGTAGCATTATTGCCTCGCTTCCCTGAGGGCGGGGGCTTGAGTTCCGCCCCTTTCCATGTCTGGAGCTTACATCGTCTCTGAGTCGTGTGGATTTCCTCAGGGTATTCTGTTTTTTACTCTGTGGTCCAAAACTAAGTGGGTAGATGAAATGTCTCAATTGCTCATTGTCCGTGTGTGTATCCCGTGATCGACTGTCAACCCTGTATTAGATAACCAGTTAGGAAAATGCTTTGCCAGTAATGGTATTGAATGAGCTTTAGATTTTGTTTTCAATAAACTCCATTCCGTTGTTATGCATGTGTTATGGTGTCGGGTGCCACAGTGGCTCTGAATGTCACTGTTGTCTCGCACCTTCCCGGTTGGGGGTTCGAATACCGCCTGTGCCCTGTGTGGGTGTGAGTTTGCCATGTGAGTGGATGCTCTGAGTACTCTGGTTATTTGCTCAGTCCACACACATGCATTTAGGCTAATTGGTAACATTTTGTCCCCTGTGGTGTGTAAGTGTATCTGCTTTCTAGTGGGCGGGCATCCCGTCCGGGGTGTACCCCTCCCTTGTGCTGCCTGAGGTGGGCCCACAGGCTCTCCTGTGACTGCCCATGATAAGAATTGGAAGAGAGATATATGGATTATGACACAGCTGTTTTAAAGTAACACCATCAATACACCCGAGAGGGTTGTGTTGAGTTGATGTTAAGTTTTGAAAAGATATAAAGACATTTTGGCTTGTTGTATTTCCACTGTATCTTATTATACACTATTTTTGTATCAGATATGACCAAGGGGGTGTGATTCTGTTTATAAATGTCTGAGATATATGGACTTATTTTCCTTAAACGTGTCAAAACTAATTTCAACCTTTTTTTTTTAAAAAAAAAAGCATGTCTATTTTTAATAGTTATACAAGCTTCAATTAATATTTTTAATTTCAAATTGAATCTTGTCTAGCCGTCATACATATGAAATCTAGCTGGCTTCTTGGTCACATATTTTGTCTGTTCTCTGTTGAAATCTGGTTGTTTATCTCTAAAATACTGAATGCATTTTTTCAGCAACTGCTATACGGCTGAAATACCACCAGATGGCACTACGATTAACACCTAAATTGATTTGACTACACACTGTAAAATCCTTCAGTAATTCAATGGATTATAGATTTTTGGTTTAGAGTTTTACTGTTATTCATTTACTGGTGTATTCTATTTATAAAGTTCTACTCATGATAATACCAGAATAAAGACACATACATAAGTGGACTGTCTAAATTACTCATTTGTTCATGAGTGCGTCCTGCATGTGATGGACTGGCATTATATTCGCCGTATTGCGGTGCTTTGTGCCCTGTGCTTCCTCATATAATCATCTTGGCACATTTCTGTATCGGATAAATGGTTAGGAGATGCTTTGCCGGTAATGGTGTCACATTAGTCTAGTTTGGCGATTCAAATCCCATTTCTGCTCTGTGTGCAAAGTTTGCCCGTGTCCCCGTGTTGTGTCTGATTTCTCTGGGTGCTGCGGTTTCTCTTCACGCCAAATGCGTGCAATTGCGTTAAACACCATCCCGAAATTACACATAGTGTGTGCGTACTTTGTTTTAGACTCATCCAGTGGGTTCCCATGCCCTGCGACCCTGTTCAAGATAAGCAGCATTAAATTTAACTAGTTAAGTTTTGTCTTTGCCCCAAGACATAAACAGTGATTTTAAACATATGTCACGTATATGTTTATTTTTGGGGACTCAATGGTAGGATGAATGAGTATGTAAACCGGGCTGGCGACACAGCCGGGCGCATAGGGCGCCATCTTCTAAGGGGGAGCCAACTTACCAGTCAGTTTCACTTTGACACGGTCGGGGGCAGCAGTGGTAATGCTCGCCTAGGGCGCAACATGGGCTAGGACCGGTGTTCTGATAATCAATGACGCTAAATAATTGACGTGCGCAATAATTGTTAAAGGAATGCAAGCTTTGGTCATATAATAGAGATTCCTTACTGAATTTGCTAGACATGCCACAGAAATACACTCCTCATGGTAACACTTGTAAGGTATAGCCTAATTATTCATATAGGAAATAATAAAAAGAAAACGAATATATATGTGGAAGAAGAAGGATATGTCGTTGCTGTTTATATGTTACAGTTAAATTAACCAATTAATATTTTTAATGTACACGTTTATTAAAATAATTTTTTTTAAAGAAATAAGCCGCTAACTGCCAGATCAGAAAGGAAAGCAGTTACTGGTTTGGTCACACACGATCATCTTCGAGATATCTGAAATAAGATTTTTGAATTCATTGATTTATTTGTAGTTAATAGATTAATATTGCGTTTTGTTTGAAGCTTTTTCCTTGAACCATGCATCGATGTTAATGCCTGTCTGGAGTTTAGTCACGTTCCCTTCCCAATGACGCGGCATGTATACCTGTTGGAGTATATTATTATATACAGCATAAAAATTCAGAAATCCGTAATTATAACTTGAATTTATATGTAAAATGGATTTAATTAAAAAGTAGAAAGCATTATATTAATTGATTATTCATTTGCCTGACCACGTGAAGCGTGATTTTCATTATCATAACAGCAGTTTTCAGTTTGCTCCCAGGTAAACTTCAATTCAGAAGCAAAACATGAAGCCTTATAGCACTTTCAGTGCCTCCAAGCCTCTCACACTTCCTCCTCTCTTTTAACACCAAAAGGCTCTAGTCGGTTTTGGTTATTTTTCCTCAATGTCCCACCAAATTATAGGGTTACAAGCCTTGGTGAAAACAAAACGTCTTTATCTGTTTTGAGTCCCTTTAAAAGACATCCGCTGTAATGGACCCATTTAACCAGCCTGTTAATTCGAGAAGGGTTTGATTTTTTTTAATTTCTTCAATTCCAACTCCGATCAGATCCAGGAGTCCAGAAGACGGCTCCTCCGGAACGGGGCATCGATGCAGGTCAATTTCTCCCTGCAAGAGCTCAAGGCGAATTGAGTGCTCCTTTTCCATGATTTTACGCGAAGGTATTTACTTGCTGAACGCCTGATTTCACAGCTCAGTACATGAATGGACTTCAGGATTTATCCAGCAAGAACTTTAAGGGCGATTTCTTTTCATAGATCCACATTTCCCGTTTTTCCCAAAAGGATGCTTTTCGAAGTCAGATTTTGAGCGCCACCAATAACGTTAAGGTAAATGATGTCTTTCAACTTTATCGTTTCGTAATGCATACATGAGCTTTTTTTTCTTTTTTGTCAAAATGTAAAATGTTTTTGTTATAGACTTCTTTAAATCTTGACAAATAAATATATGTTTCAAGGAAAGTGTTTATGGGTTTTGAAAGGGTTTACATTTAGGATGGTACGTGCAGTCATTTTGTCAGCATCCATCTGATGCCAAAGTGTTTTTATATACTTGAAAACACAGTAGCCTATTTGAAAAGTATGAAGAAATGTACGCTTTCTATGTCTTCGGATCCTCAAGTTTGTAAACTGACAAAAATACTAAATTATCAAACATTTCCTCATCAGCTTAAAGGTTTCATTATAGTTTTTAATATTTGCAGATGCTAGTGTGATTGCTTGAAATTACCAGTAAATAAGAACAAAGGCAAAATCCTGTACGTGAACTGCGTTAATAACGTTAAATAATTGCAGCTGAGTATCGGAAATGCATTGATTCGGTTCACGATGCGTACGTTCTCTCCATGTCCTTAGGGTGACACATAAACCAGGAACAAGTGAAAATACAGATTATACTGTAGCAGCGATTCATTCATGTTGTGATGAAAGATGAAGTGCGTAATTCATATTACACTTATCGCGCTAGATTCAATACTATGTGATAATAGGATTTTTCATAATGGGATTCAGATAATCACTTAGGATCTAGGGTTTATTGAAATACAGGGTAAAACTGAGAGGTTGTTTACATACAGGTACAGGTTATATGCAGATTTTGATGGCCTTTTGTAACTGAAAAAGTGCTCTGCCATGCGATTTCTTTAGTTCACCATACTAAGATACCTAGGCTAAATATTAAGGCCATACTGATCTTCAGGATTAAGGCATTGTGACATTTGACTGTTCCCAATGTCTCATGTCACATCCATTATTTGCAAGAAGACTTAATCATTTTTTGCCTCGATGGAGAGGACACCGGAGGCTCTCTCAAACCAACTGATTCCTCTCTTAGCTATCTTAAAACCATAAACAGAGTCAATCCCAAAACCCCAGATCACGCTTTGCAGGAGGGACTGTCACGTGCTTCTCCTGGATTAGCTGTAATCAGCGTCTATGGCTCGAGGAAACCCCAAAACTGCTGCAATCTGCATTCCATTCTTTTGATTTATGTACAGCTGCAGGTCTTTGAGAACCTGGGTACAGGTTAGGTAGGTAGATGAGCACTGAAGCAGCAAATCAGTTCTGCTCAGTAACTTTTGCGGCTAAAGAAATAATTGTCTCTTAATGCACCGGGAACATTTTTCAGTGGCGCCTTTATAAAACATTTAGGGTGTGCTGCCATGAACACTCTAAGGAATTTCTGGATTAATGTATGTTATGCATGATTCAGTGCCATTTGTGTATATTTCTGTGCATTAAACAGTTATCTTGAGAGATCGCTAAACATGAGGGAATTAATTCTCGTTCAAAATATTCACGATGTCCTCTCATTCAGAAGTAGTGAATAATTCAGTTTCTCATAGGTTGGCACGATGCATAGCACCGCTGCCAGCTCAGTGGTGGTGGGGGGGGGCGGTGAAAAGTATCACACTCCTCTTCTGATCCAAACGTCATCGAGTGACGCAACAGGCCTAGGGGACAGTGCTGTCCCCCCCTCTCCCAATCCACCTTTAGCTGCCCATCTGACAAAGACGTCACCGTATATTGATGGGAATGATAAGACCCAGGCCTCGGATTTTAGGATAAGTTTCTTATATATTCCAGTTCTTACTTGACCTTTTAAATGCAAGGCTTTCATTAATGCCATTAGTGTACTGTAGGTATATCTGGGCTGTTCTATTCGTGCTGCAAGGGCTGGCCATTTTGAGGATAATAGGGATAAAATACATACATGTCGACGCTCTGATGAATTTCGTAAGAAGATTCTGTGATGCTGAAATGTACATTTTCAGCCGCCACAATCATCCCTCGATTACTACTTTTCTAGAAGACATGACCCCTACCTTTCACGTTGCCCAGCCACAGTCCACCCCCCCCCCCCAACCAAGCCCCCTACTGTTGCCCCCTAGAAGGAGAACAGTTCATCTGCAGCTTCCCAACTGCATGTATTTCACATTGGGCTGATTGCTACTTCTATGACCATCCCTCTTGCAAAGCAAGCCACGATAGACAATAATAAAGGGTTCACCATATGAACAGAATGAGATCTGCGATATCCGTTAAGTCTGAAGAGTTCCTCTTATCATTAAAGCCGGTGAGTGCTGGAGACAAAGATAGAAAATCAGGAAGAGTGCCCATCTACTAGCCATTAAAACCAAACTCAGAGGACATCACTTCTGTGGACTGTCGAGGCTTTCAAGCTGATAATATCCAGTTATCTTTCCTGCTGAAGACAGCACTCAAACTGGTGAGAACAAAAGCAGAAATGACACCAAAAACCAAACAAAATGCATCTGTTACGACTGTGACAGTGCTACTTCTCTGCCTCTGCTTTCTCATGTGTTTATTTTTACTAAAAAGTGGGGTCTTCGTATTTTGGATCATTTCCGTTGTGTGTGCTTCTCAGCGTGTCGTTGGATCGGAAAGCTAGCCAAATGGTTTCTTTCACCAAATCATATGACTTTCAAACATTTGTTAGGTCTAGAATGCCCCATTCTACAATATTCTACAATCATTTCGGATTCCTTACTCATATTCATTTTGGATTCTGGGTAGATCGTACGGCATAAAAAATAGAGGATGGATGCCACGTCCAACCACGCCAGCTGCTGCAAGCTACCCAGTCGCCTATAGTTAGTCTCCAATTCATTTCTACTAAACTTCTGAAAAGGCATAAAAATGAATGGGGGAGCTGGACCAAAATAAGAAGCCAAAAACTGACCACAGTATTCTTCTTTGTGCTCTGTGCCCTGCGATAGCCTGGCACCTCTTCCGGTGTACCCTGCGATAGCCTGGCACCTCTTCCGGTGTGCTCTGCAATAGCCTGGCACCTCTTTTGGTGTGCCCTGCGATAGACTGGCACCTCTTCCGGTGTGCCCTGCAATAGCCTGGCACCTCTTCTGGTGTGCCCTGCGATAGTCTGGCACCTCTTCCGGTGTGCTGTGCAATAGCCTGGCACCTCTTCCGGTGTGCCCTGCGATAGACTGGCACCTCTTCCGGTGTGCTCTGCAATAGCCTGGCACCTCTTCCGGTGTGCTCTGCAATAGCCTGGCACCTCTTCCAGTGTGGCCTGCGATAGACTGGCACCTCTTCCGCCTGGCACCTCTTCTGGTGTGCCCTGTGCTTTCTGGGATGTGGACCATGTGGGACATTCATTGCTCATGGGAAATGAGAGGATAGACAGTCCTATGTTTCTCCCATCCCACACTTCCCACAAGCCTTTGATGTTACCACGAAGTCCAGTGATCCCAGTGCTCAATGGAAATTTTGTTGCTTTTTACTATTATATCATCAATCATTATATCATCATTTCTTTTATGTTATTACTTACAAAAGCAAAACATGTATATTTGGTTTAGAGGAAGTAGGGAGTGTGGAGTTCACGGTGTCAGTATCACTCCAGAGGACAGTAAAGATATGTGTGATCACACCTGACTGTGCTTGAGTGGATATGCAGAGATGAACTCGCAACACTCTGTATGAATCTCCTCATCTTAGGGCTACCCTGATGAATCTGACTGTCAGACATAGCTTTATCTCTTTTCTCTCCTCTTCCTCTTGCCCAAGTAAAGTGTTTGTCTCAGGCAGCTTTGCAAAGGATGAGAGGGTCTGCAAGAAAAGAAAAATATCACTAAGCATTTTTTTTCCTGATTTCAGATGATACTCGGTTCCATGTGTTGTGCTGGCATAACATGATGTAGCTGCCAAATGCCAGCCAATGCCAAAAGTGAAATTTTGAGCTATTGAACGTTATTAACTACTGTTTTGAATTTTTTCGAGCACATCACAAACAATTTTGAACATTTTGAAGTCCTACCTGAGAAAGATTGGTCGCCCTAGGATATATATGATTACTTTGCAAATGGAGGGGAACTGAATTTCACATATTGTGGTTTTATGTGAATCCCCCCCTGAGGAAATCACAAGAACTGAATCAAAATCAAACCTTCACTCTTCCTTCTATATGGTAATGCACATTCTGCATTTATATTCCTCTTTCTGCATAAAAATAAAAATGCAGCTTTTTCCCTGGAGGATGCAGGACCTAATGTTACATTTCATGATTGATGCAGTCACTATACACCTTATTCACAAAAATTGGTTACAAGCACCTGCCTTTGAATGCAAAATAAAAACTGCACGTTTAGGTATAAACGGGTACATTCACAAATTTTATTAGTGTCACAGAAAATCAAAGACTAAACATTAACAGAACTTTATAGTTTTTAAACTTGGGAATCTTTGAAAGAAAGGAGAAAAACACTTAAAATGACAGTACTTTCTTTGCACTGCGTAATAATATTAACCGAATTTAGGGATATTTAGAGGAATAACAGCCAAATGCCTGTATTTAAGGTCTCAGTTAAAAGTAACATAAAAGTTTCCTTTGGTAATTTTTGATTTCTCTCTGTCATTAGGCATGGTGATTGCTGAAAAGTTACCCCCAGGAGGAGGGAGGTTGTGGTAGTAGGGGATTTGATTATTAGAGGTGTAGATAATTATGTGTGCACCCATGATAGAGGGTCCCGTACGGTGTCTTGTCTGCCTGGTGCTCAGGTAGGGGACCTTCCGAATTGTGTGGACAGGTTTCTGGTCCCAGCCGGGAGGATCTGGTGTACTGGGGAGGCGTATGTGTAGATTAGTTGAGGAATGTTTAAATTAGGGACTGGGGGGCAAGAAGGTTAAATAAGAGTATAGGTGGGGAGAGATGGAAAGCCCCAATTAATATTAAAAGTGGGCACTATAAAAGGCCTACCCTTTGCGGTCTGTATTTAAATGCTAGGAGAATTAGAAACAAAATTAGTGATTTAGAGGGTTTAATTTCATCAGACACTCATGACATTATAGGAATAACTGAAACATGGATGAGTGACAATGGTGCAGAATATAATATGGACGGTTATACGCTGTTCCGTAGAGACCTGACAGGCAAGAAGGGAGGTGGTGTTGCAGTATACGTAAAAGAAAACTTGCAGGCAAAGGAGCTCACTGATAATAATAAAAGTACAGAAGCTGTATGGATAAAACTAGATGCTAAAAACACAAATGGCCTAATTGTTGGTGTTTGCTATGGAGCACCTAATGTAGCTGCAGAGGAAAGCAGAGTGTTATATGACAATATCAGGATTATGATTATGGCTCTTCTGTAAATGAAACTGAGATTAGTACAGGATTGTTTTTTTTTACTCAGTTTGTTAATACCCTTACAAGGGGAGAAGCTCTTCTTGATCTTGTTTTCTCCAATAACCGGGATAGGATTGGAAAATTAGAGGTTTTAGAACCACTGAATGGCAGTGATCACAGCATGGTTAAATTAAGAAGTTAATTTTAAAGTCAGGAGGAAAAGGGCTCTGTTCCACAAACAGAAATTAACAAATGTTTTCAAAATAAAGCAGGAGTATTTAAGTCTACAGGTTGAGTTAAAAAATAACATTAGACTGTCCAAGAGGAATGTAGAAAGAAAGATTGCATTGGAGGCTAAGAATGACAATAAAGGTTTCTTCCAATATTTTAACTCCAAAAGAGCTCTAAAAGACTGAATTACTGAAATCAGTAATTTGCAGAATTGTAAGGGCCTTATAACTGAGAATGAAATTGATATAGTAAATGAGTTTAATGATTATTTTTCACAGGTGTTCACAGTAGAGAACACAAGTAACTTACCACCATTTAGTACAAATACAGGGTTGCCTATGACCAATATATGTATAACTGAGGCTGATGTGGTACTAAGCCTGGCTAAGCTCAAAATAAATAAATCGCAGGGCCCTGATGGCATCTTACCTATAGCTTTAAAAGAGATGAGGGATATTATTAGCCAACCTTTAACTCTAATATTCCAGAAATCGTTAGCTGCTGCTATGGTACCTTCTGATTGGAAGCATGCAAATATAATGCCCACATTCAAAAAATATGATATAAGTAATCCAGCAAGCTATAGGCCAATCAGTTTAAGTAGCATTACTAGAAAAATAATGGAAGCTATAATCCAAGTGAAAATGGTAGATTATCTGGATTCAAATAATATTCTGAGGGATGGTGAACAAGGATTTAGGAGAAGTAAATTCTGTTTAACTAATTTACTTGAGTTCTTTGAGGAAACTACAAGCGAAACTGATCACAAAAAGCCTTACGATGTGATCCACTAAGATTTCCAAAAGGCCTTTAATGTTTCCCCCACAAACAGCTCTGGCTTAAGTTCAAAACTGCAGGGATTTTAGGGACTGTGGCAGCTTGGATCAAAAATTAGTTAACAGACAGGAAGCAGCGAGTAGTTATTAGAGGCACAATGTGACAGTGAGCCTGTGTTCAGAGTGGGGTACCGCAGGGTTCAGGTTTAGGACCACTATTGTTCCTAATTTACATTAAGGATTAACCAATACGTACAGTAAACTGGTTAAATTTTCAGACGACACCAAGGTGGGTGGGGTAGCAGATACTGATCTAGCAGCAGGGAGGCTAAAAAGCAGAAATATATAGATATTTTATGGGTTCGTAAGAAGAAAGACCTTGGTGTGTATGTTGATGCTTCCATGACCCACTCTCATCAGTGTGGGGAAGCAATAAAAAAGGCCAGTAGGATGTTGGGTTACATCCCTAGGTGTGTGGAGTTTAAATCAAGGAAGGTGATGCTACGATTATATAATTCCTTGGTAAGAACCCACCTAGAATATTATGTGCAAGGTCGGTCACCATACCTTAAGAAGGACATTGCTGCCTTGGAAAGGGTTCAACATAGGGTTACGAAAATGACTCCTGGTCTTAGAGGAATGTTTTATGATATTAAGCACGCTGCACACTTGGCTATTTAAGGGACAGGACACCCTTGGATACTCATGCTAAGCTCATGAATGCCCCTCCCAAGTGGTACTGCGTGAGTGTGTACTTGGTGGGGCAAATGAGACAAAGCTTGGACAAAAAATAGATGCAATACTCCATTTTATTTTATTTCATTTTATTTTAGATTCAAAGAAAGCTATCATGTATGCTTGCAAATACATATTGATGCATTACATTTCATTAAAGAAATTCCTAAGATGATATGATGATTAAAATCACTCCTTGTTACTCCTCTGAGTGCAATAATAATCCTGCGAACTAAATGAATGACAACTCAGTGCTTCACAGGACCACACTGCATCCTTACAGGCAGACCTCAGCCCATACTTGTATTGTACATGATTAGCTTGATATGTTATTTATGGATCCCACAGAGATAGACAGCTCCAAGAGAGAGCAGGGATCTGTTCAGAGGATAAGTGCCTATTCGCAACAATTATCCAGCATCCTTGAGGCAAACAAAAGATATGAGTGCCTCATTTTGGGGAAATAGTTGTACTATTTTTTATTATTATTAGCATACTAATTAAAGTATATGTGACGGTACGGGGTGTGCGCAGGGCGAACAGAGAAACGAGCAGGCGAAAGATCCAAAAGACAAAGGGTTTTACTC
>JABFEA020000029.1:4059341-4071691 GCA_019775915.2 Cyphomyrus plagiostoma
CGTTAATGTCCATATTCACAATATGACCAACCTTGTTCAGCTGTAAACACACAAAAGAAACACGTAAATTTCACTTTTTCGGTTCATTCCTCATCAACGAATCCCTCGAATTCTTCTTCTTCAGTGTTCGAATTGAACAGTTGGGCGAATACGGCATCCAAAATGCCCGGCTCCGTCTCGTCACAAATGGAAACAAAAATGCACGCTTCGCGCAGTCATATATCCCAGCATGCACCGCGCGCTACTTTTTCTACGGGAGAAAATGGAGTCGGCGGCTGCTTCCCGTAGTTGTGAGACCTGTTCCGGCTCAATATTGATCCATATATAAGGCGCACTATCGGCTTTTGAGAAAATTGAAGGCTTTTGGCGCGCCTTATAGTGCGGAAAATACGGTACAAGGGGGCTAAATGGAAGATAAGGGTCTAAAAGAAGGAGACCCAACAACAGCTCGTACAGGGGGCTGGAAAACCAGACTGTCTGTACGGAATCCAGATGAGTGGTCACCCTAATCATAGCACCTGTAGATCAATTACCTACCAGGTGCTTGTGAGGTTTTATGTCTGGTTTACTGCTCGCATGCATGTGTTCTTGTCGTGTTTGAGGGCTGATGTTCGGTCCTGTTTCTCTGTCCAGTTTTTGCCACTAAGATTGTGATTTGGATTTCTATGCTGTGTGTTACCGCTTCTAGGCTTGCCAGCCTCCTGACCTCCATTCTGCCTGCCCCACCTGTACCTTTGCCATTCTGCCTAAGAAAATGACCCATGTTCACAGTTAAGCTGAGATTTTTGCTCTTCACCTATGTGTTTACTCCAGCCCTGTTTCCCCTGTTTCTGTTGTTGCTGATGCTGATTCTGTTTAGCAAAACCACTAAACTCCAATTTGCAAGTAGCTTGTTATGTCCGCCGTAAGCAAATATGGAAGATTAATGGCTTTTTCAGGTTCTGAAGACTTATTATTGATATAAATCATCCTTATTTTATTGCAGATTGTAACTCTTATTGTAGATTTAAGCAATTACATAGTTCTGGTTAGGATTCTCAATATAAGAATTTGCTAATTTCAAGTTTTAAATAAAAACCACAGCAATTTGATTAGGGTTTTAAGGGATGTCCAGTTACATTTTCAGATAAACTTGTATAATAAGGACACAATTTTTACAACAAATGGGGGGAAAACAGAAAGGGATTTTCAAAAGCAAATTTCATATTGTTAGCAGCTTGGAATGAGTTAGGAACAAGGGAAACTACGGCAGAAATAACCAGAAACAGAAAATCACTGGCACAACCCTACAGGAAAGAAATCGTACACTGCAACTAAAGGAACTGCTGCTCTGTGGAGAAAATGGAAAAAGGGGCCACTGTGTCAAGAGGTTTGCTAACGGACATATTTGACTAAATAAATACAAGGCAAACCTTCCTGAAATTGCAAAGAGCACATTATTACAAAACACAGAGTTCAGAATCCAGGTTGTAGCGACAAACATAAAGTGTGAAGCACATCTATAACAGGTGATACTAATAGCATAAATTACATCATTTAGATGCAGATGACATCATTTAGATGCAGATGACATCGTAGGACAGACTTTTGGTAGCTGTTTGAGGTGCACCACACTTTTAGCCAGTTCTGTGATGGTAAGTCACTGAGGATTGGAATTTCATAGCCCTCTGCACTATTCTTCAGGAAATATGGTCATTTAGAGGGTATCACTGTGGCCTCACACAATGAGGCTTCAGGATTGTGGGCTTGATTCCCACCCCTGACTCTGTATGTGGTGTTTGCAGGTTTTCTGTGCGTTCCAGTGGGTTTCCTCTGAGTGTTCTGCTTTTCTCACATATAGCAAAAACATGCAATTATGTGAATCGGTGTCTCTGAATTGGCCATATTGTATGTGAGTCAGTGCTCTGTGATGGACTGGCGTTCCACACACTGCGTCCCCTGCCTCATTTCCCGTGCCTGCTGAGATAAGCTCCAAGATTCATGCTAACTGATATGGAAGGTGGATGGAGGTATAGATGGTATCTTAGAAAATACCAGTAAGATGCATCCTTACTATCCTTCAGCATTCCTCAACTACTTTAGGTTATACTCTATAAAATGCAAGGAAAATTTGACACAGAAAGATGCTTTACTTTCACAAATACATCAGTCGCAAACTGGGATACAGGCAACAAGAAGACCTTAAAACATGGATGGAAACTCTCAGTGCCATAGACACAAACAAACTGAAAACTAACACATTGCAAAAAGGAAATATGCGTAATGAATGTTACTAAGCCAGTACCAATAAACTGAAAGTACACACGCAATTCCTACGTTTTTTCGCTTACATAAAACTAGCTCATCTCTAAAAGTCTAGCTGAACATCATTATGTAGAAATCTCTGTCAAAGTAAAGCTCTACTCTGCTTACTACATATGCATGTTTATGGCCTTTTTCTTGAATTGAGATGAAACTAATCAAAAGTGATTGCATAGTTGTTTGGCGCATGAAATAGTGCAGCGCTGTCGGTGGCAGGGCAGCTCCATTGCCTCCTATCTGGGAGATTGGGGCTGAGTTTGTGGAATTTGCATGCTCAACAGCCGTTGCATATTTCATCCTGATGTCCAGAAACATGCAGTTCGGCAAACTGGCATCTTGAAATAGCAACAACCTAGTTTTGCATCAATGGTGTTCCACTGTGCACTCTGGGATAGGCTAAAGGGCCCAGATGGATGGGTGGCACATAATCCAGTGTTTCAGTCCCAGTCTGTTGATATGACTTCTGAAAGCCATGTGGTCATCCTTTGAAGTACCAAGGAACTTTCACCAAGACAAACAGTTTTGGGTGGCCCAGTGGCCTTCAGAGTAACACAGTGAAACCAGAATGATTCACACTGCATTGAGCATCAGTACATAGATAAGAACAGATATAAGGGAGAATGACAGTTGATAAACAGAAAAAATATATAATAAATGCATTGTTATATGCAGGTTCATATTCCTTCCATACATTTCTGAATACTGAATTTTTAACGTCCTTCCAGACAGTAAACAGTGTTGACAGGAACAGCAGTGGAAACCAGATTTTGATTGCAAAGTGATAAAGGATCCAGACACCGCAGCTGTGTGGAAAAATGCATGCTGGATATTCTGATGGCTTTCTAGTGCTCCACAGGATGGGTGTGCGTGTGTGTGTGTGTGCGCGTGTGTGTGTGTGCGCGTGTGTGTGTCCTAACAGCAAGCATTATTTTTATTTTTTAATTGAATGCTTACCTCGAGTGTGCTTCATGGCATACAAGACTGTCTGCCATTTTGGCGTATTAATAGAAAAGGAAACTTGTAGAAAAATGTATTTAATTAATGCATTAAGTTGTACCATAAAGCCCCTAACTATATAATATGGGCAAAATGAATGTCCTTCTTTTTTATGAAAAGGTATTAGCTGGATTCCTGATCGTTATAAATTGTTGGGAGATGATGGATGAGAGGATGGGTGTATTGATGAAGCCTGATTACCTTCTCCCCACTGATGACAAAGATCAAGTGTTGCTGGATTGAAGTCCACAGGAGGACTCTCCCTCCAAGTCCATTTCAAGTCTTACTGGCTCTGCTATTGCGTCACCAGGCCCTCACTTTGGTAAAGGGTTCAGAGAAGAAGCCTGCATGTTTATTGGAAAAAAAAACATCATATCTGCTTACTGCAATGCCCCTGGTTAATTAAACCGATTATATCTCATGCACATAGAATATTATCCCTCCCATAGAGACTGCATCGCATGAGCAATTCTAGATGCATACTTAGTTGCTGGTGGGAAAGAGAGCCGGCCGCTTGAGAATGACAGATTCATCAGGATTTCTCTCAGTGTCTACCATAAGCTGTATAGTCCAATTATTCTAATAAATGATAAAGTATTTCCTGGAACTCAAGGCATGACTTTATGCACATCACAGGTACAGGTAAAAATCGCAAATATGGCTAGTTGCTGCTTAGCACGTGTGCTATGCTATATGTAAATATAAATTATAGCTATTATCTAGGTATTATAATAGCACTGGCATGGTTCCACAAGACAGCACCACTAAACTGCATTAACAATCACTTTATGCCCCTTAGCAACACTATTTTAATTGTAAGGTTGGGAAAGGGCTAGCAGAAATTGTAGGGAAAGGGTTAGCAGACAAAGCTGCATTAAAACACATGTCATGCATGATTGGTCCTAAATAACACCATAACAAAGCACACTATTTAAAAATAAAGCTTTAATTATAACATCTTTGTAATTATGAAGTAGTTCAAAAAGTTTCTGGACCTTTTCCTAATGTTGTTTCATATTGTACAATGATGTAATAGAAGTCCAAAAAGCCTCACAATTAAGATAAAATGTATCTATAGTGCATTATAGATGAGAGCTTCATAATGAGTCATAATGCATGTGATGTGTTGATGTGATGTGTTTTTGACTTTTGATACATTTTTATAGCCATATTTGTAATGCTTTATGAATGCATTATAATTAATTGGATTCTTATAGATGTGGCATTCATAGAAAGTGCTCCTGTTAAAACTGCATCTCTCTTGTAAGCCAGTTGATTCATGCATTGGTTTTCTGGGTGAGGTTAGGGATTCGTCACCCTTAAAAGGATCTGCAACAAAACTTTACAGGAACAATAAAGATATCCCCATAAAGATAATGCCCAGAACAATTTCAAATGATATATGAGCCGATGCTCCATGATAAAAGATGATGGAACATAACGGATCTTATCAGATCATGGAATATGCCATCACTGATCGCCGATCGCGACGCCAAAGGGTGTCAGCTGCTTTCCCTCTTCTGTCTCTCCGATTGATGCGCTTTCCTGGCACTTTTGAGATCCGTCTGTGAACATGCCCTTTGATCCTCACTGATCTGAGCCCACCCATAATTTAGCTAAAGGTTCACAGTCACATTAAGTGAAAATTAAAGGTGGCGGTTACCAGTTAAAGCCACGGCCTTGTCTCATAAACACCATTAAAGGCTTCAACTCTATAAATGTGTGACATCTGTTAGCTGTTTACAATACGGTGACTGAATTTCATTGTACATTTCCATCTAACAAAGTAAGGTATAAGAAACATGTCCTGCATACTACAAGGTATTAAATATATTTAAGATGAGGTATAACCTAGGAACCTTTTTATGGTGCAAACAATTTTCTGAAACCTTTGAACTCAGCATTAACATAAAAGTCATTTATGCCATAAGAGAAAAAACAACCAGAAGTTTATTTTAAGGCCTTTTATTGGATTGTGTCTTTGACTCCCTTTATTGTTGGGAATTCATTTTGACTTTTATTTCAGCAACAGCTTGTCTTAAATCCCCATATCAGCCTAAGGCAGCAAGGGTACCATATCCACATTCTTGACACAGCACTATGCACACGCAATGGTGCAGGAATATGGCTCCCTCTAGGTCTTGGTTTTGCAATGCCCATTATCCTGCATGGGACTTTAGCAGGGCTGCACAATTTGGGGAAAATAACGAATCGCGATTTTTCTGACAAAAATTGTGATTACGCTTTGATTTGCGATAAAATTTTTTTATGTCAAGCTTCAGTTCAGTATTCTACGGAAGCGTAATGTAAGCTTCCGTAGTAATGCGTTCACCTGAGAAAAAATAATTCTGCTCTGTTTTTCTGAATTAACGAGATAATTATCTCGGAATTTCTGAATTAATGACATGATTATCTCAGAATTTCTGAGTTCATGACATAATTATCTCAGAATTTCTGAGAAAGTTTTTATGTAAAATAAAAATTTTCTGTTTTTCTGCCCGTAACTAAACAAACTCTTTGGTCGGTCACCTGAGATGTAGGAAATTCCTCCTTCATTAGTCAAGTTCTAATTTCACCTGACTGTCAATTACTGTCATGAATTTATCAAATGTTCCAAGAAATTCATATATGGTGTTCATGGTATTATGTTCTTGACTAATTTTGACAATTGTCAGACTATTGCGCATATGATGACTTACACAATGACATCATGCTGACATGTTTTGGAGAGAACAACCATTAGACTGAGAATCAACTAATCGGTTTAGATCAGCAAGATCTATTTATTTGGAAAATGTGCCAAATGTGGGCTCATTGTGCTAACTGTAGGCTACTTGTACATAACCATTTGCAAAGGTGCACTGAGACACTTGAGACATATACTAAGACATTTGCAATTTGATGAAATCAATGAGAAATATTATTCCGTTGTGAACAATTGCAAGGTGGTTTGCAGATTTGTCCATGTTATTTTGAAAATGTTATTTCTGTTTCAAGAAATGAGCCCAACCAAAGGAGAAAAACTGTAAGAAAAACCAAAGGTAAGATATGCTGAAGTATATTGCAGCTGGTGTTTAAATGAGCTCACCGGTTCTATTCATGATAGGAACTTTCTGAAACTATCTTGGACCATGAAATAGGAAGGAAATTCACTTATAGCTCAGTAGCGGAATCAGTATTTTTCTGCATCACGAATGTAAGATTTTCCTTGGGTTTCACGTGTTTGCTGTTTGTGGGCCTATACGCCTTCTTGGGCCACTTCTGATTGGTGAGCATGACTGGCACGCGAGAAGCACGGCGCTTGTGATTGGTGAGAATGAGTGTTACACCGAGAGCACGGCATGGATTTGTAAAACTATTCTCACAGCAGTTTTAAACCCTGGGTCCGACGTGCTGTATAATGTATATCCTAAAACGCGATTTTTGCGACTTGCTAATCGTGTTGGTTCAAATAGCGATTTCGATTTCAGATCAATAAATCGTGAAGTCCTACACGTTACCTTTGTGAGCATCACATGTGCGACCTGGAGGCTGGCCACTGTTGCTCGTATTGGTTTGGTGCCATCTGTTGACTTTCAAACAGTCTGGAGCACCGGAACACAAATGCTCCCTTTTCAATGATGTGTGGTGCAACAAGGACTTGGGTGTTGTCGGTCACTAATGACGATAATAGCATCACGCTCCCTGATGCTGTGCAACTTCTGGCTCAGGGAGCCCAGATCAGCTGTCCTGATAGGATGAAAGCCTGTTGCAGATAGTCAGTCATCCCTGGGTAACATTTGTCACAGCAGAAGTAAAGGGTTCGCGCATAAACTTGGCTCTAACAGTTGTGGCTTTGAGCAACGTAATTGCCTAAAATTACCCAGCTGTGTAAATGTGTTAAAAAAAACTGCGCTGCATCACACTTTACCCCAAAATGATGGAGTATTTAATCTGCACTTTAATGTAAGTGCATGTTTTACCATGGAGTACATCCTAACCCTTTCTGAGACTTCTAAAGCAGACCTTAAAAGTTCACTCACTATCCATACATTTATGTTGTCAATAGTCTTTCTAGACTTGATGGAAGAATGACTGACTGTTGTTGTTTAATTAAAGTCTGAATCATCTATTAGCATAGAAAATTGATTTTTAAGCCAAAGCTCCACTCAGAGTCATTTGTAATTGCTTAATGCATAGTCATGCAATTAGGAATAACACTCGTCAGGCATCCTAAATACTGCAGGGGTCCTTCAACCCTGTTTCAAAGCAAACTTGGTTATTGCACATTATCCACTAAATTAACTAGCGATTACTGGAGAATAAAAAGACAGGTGTGTGAATGTATTTTAACAGCTGCTGCTAATTTTGCAGGAAATGTTACCGAACTTTGTAAGAAGTCATCATATAACTATGAACACTATGACTTTACCCATTAAGCATTGAATCAGATCAAAAATGGAACCAACAAAGATACTGGTTACACCCTCACTTAAAGGCCAAAGAGGTTGGAACCAGTAAAAGTAGGGCCTCCTTTTACTTTCAGAACAGCCTTACGTTTTCGTGGCATTGAATGCACGTGCTTGAAACCATGTTGAAAACATTGGTCCATGTTCACACGATAACATGATGCAGTTGCTGCAGCTTTGTCGTCTACAACATGATGCTAATCTCACCTTCCACCACATCCCAGAGGTGCTCTGTTGGACTGAGATCTGGTGACTCTGAAGGGCATACAGTGAATGTTTCAGAAACCAGTCTGATGTTATGAACTTTGTGACATGGCGCATTATCCTGCTGGAAATAGCCATTACAAGCTGGATACACTTTGTTCATGGAATGGAAATGGTCAAAAACAAAACTCAGGTCGACTGTGGCATTTAAATAATGCTCAATTAGTAATAAGGGGCCCAAAGCGTGTCAAGAAAATATCCCCCACACTATTACATCACCACCAGCAGCCTGAATTGTTGATACAAGGCTGGATGGACCCATGCTTATATGTTGTTTATGTCAAAATCTGAGCTTACCATCGCGGGGGACCAGAGCCGGTCCCCAGGGCTATGGGTGCAAGGCAGGGAACAGCCTAAGATGGGGCACCAACCTCTCACAGGGTACACTCACACACCATTTACTCATACATGCACACCGACGGACAATTCAGTAACTCCAATTAACCTCAGCATGCTTTTGGACTGCAGGGAGAAACCAGAGTAACTAGGAAACCCCACGACGACAAGTGAGGAACATGCAAAGTCAACACACATGGAGCCATGGCAGACATTTGAACCCGGGTTCCAGAGGTGTAAGGCACGAGTACTAACTATTATGTATGTTAGCTATATATATTGTTATACTTCAGAAAAAAAAATTATGAAAAATATTTAAATATTTTATAACTTTTATTTTTAAACATCACTTTGTGCTCAGTTGGAAGTACATAAATTAACTAGAGTACTTAATGCAGATTTTTTTTTGTCTTGGTATGAAAATGCTGTTAAAATAACCAATGAAGCACTGAATTAAATAGACGCATTGACTGTTGTGAGTGAAACTTCAAATGCAAACATTCCAGCTATATACTTAAAACGCACCTGCTCCCATTTATGCAATGTCAAGTGTAAACAGCCACACGGCTTAGACAGGGAGTCAAAGAGAAATAGGAAAAAGCCACATCATGCTAACTACCTCTACTATAACCCCTCAGCTGGCCCAGCCCTCTACGAGAACTAATGCTTTGTTGTCACTTGGGAGGTCAACTTTGATTAACCTGATTAATAAATTCACAGGCTCAGATTCTGCTGAAATATAAAAACAACACAGTACAGTGTTTTAGGCTGAAGAGAAAGACTTTCAGTTTGTCCATCATGATTCAAAGAGAATTCATAGAACAGAGGACAGAGTTTAACTCAATGTCAATATGAAATTAAACTCTATATTTACAGTTTGCATCTATTAATGGGCTACAGCATGTTCACCAACGATTGTTATCTTGGTGAAATAGATGTAAACTCAATGTTATTTTTGTTATAAATTCCTTGCATGGCTGTTAAATTATTTTTATTATATCTGTCATGCTAGAAAGCAAAACAAAGTCAATAGAACACCCCGTTTATGTGCAAGCAATTTGTTCACCTTGGTACACAATGAACACTCATTATTTCCACATCGGTATGAAACAAGCTTGAATGGTTTGTCATTTTGTTTTTGCTTTTTTAATGTTCTGCTTTGATAATTATGATTAGTACACTGCGATGGCTGACCCCCCCATCCTGGGTTGTGTCCGTAGCTTCCGGGATAGGCTCCAGACCCCCGTCGACCCGGAAGGATAAGCAGTTTGGAAAATGGTTGGATGGATGGATGGATGGATGGATGCTTAGTGCATGTATGGCTTTTTAAAATTCTTTAACCTGCATGGACCATGCACTTTGAGTTTCTTGCAGGAATTTTCTTTCAGTGTCAATTTCAGTTGCGTTATCTTTCCATTGGCGATTAAAAACCGGTGCAGGCAAAACTTTTCCACATTTATGCGGGTAAATATGACTGAGGAGAACAAAAACCAAAGCATCACCATAATGATTTGCACAAAAACCAAAGAGGCAAGAGACCACACTCATGTGCAGCAATTGTCTTCTTAGTTTTACTGATGAAGAAAAAAAATACTCTTCAATATTACATACAGTACCTCCCGGCATTGCAGTTTAATTCATTATTTCAGTATGATTCCCTTCCCAATATGACTACCCACTTTCTTAATTAGCATAGATGCACCAACCTATCAAAAGCAAATAAGCATTAGCATGCATGTCTAATAGATTTCAAAGTGATTCACACTATGAAAAGGAATTGAGAAAATTGGGGTTGGGGGAGGTTAGGAATTAGGAGAAAAGGGAAAAAAAAATCAAGATCTGTAAAAACATGCTATGCAGCTCTATTGGTCGTAGGTTATAATGTTGTAGCCTAGTGGAGTAATCACCTAGGCCAGAGAGTTGACTTGCTCTCTGACCCCAGGCTGTCTGCTGCTTTGCGCACAAGCTTCTGCCAAATAACAACGTAAAAGCAGAGAGATCTGGGCTTTTAAGGTTCTCACACTAATCTTCTACAATAAGTAGGAAGGTTTCTGTGAGCAAATTTAAGAGCAGTGAGGCGTACTTGCCATCACTGGACTGCTAGGTCAGTTTTTGGTGGTGCTGAGAGAATCAGGGAATGGTACCATGAAATCTAAGCAGAGGTCATTTCCACAGGCTTACAAGTCGTATGCACCTAATATGACAAGTAACATAATACAATGAATGCATATGCAAATTAGGTTTATTATGTAGATTGGGACTGAGAAAGCCACAGTAGAAAAACTTCCTCAGTCCAGACTGTAATAATGAAACAGCACCTATCATACCGTCCAACAAACATACCTGTATAGCTAGTACAATCAGAACTGTTTAAGGAATTCCCCCATTTGTGAGTGTGTTCCTGGAGTTACATGTTAATCATTTATGTTGCAGAGGTAAATAGCAAACACTTCAGTGCTTCCTAAGAAAAAATTTAAAACTTGCCCTGAACTAGACATAAAATCAATAGAATTACATTCTCATTTCAGCTACAAACCTCATTGAATAATCTGTGACCCTGTTTAAAATATAAAGGAAGATACAGATTTTTCACTACAGTGAACTGTAAAAAAATACCTTAGTTCTACAATATTTTTGCACTGAATGAATTTCTTGGGCAAGGAATTTGTGAATATTAAAGGGCAGATCTAAGTTTTTTTTTAAAAAAAAAGTAAAAGATAAAGGGTTGGTAACAATAGACTGTTTTTTCCTCTACTCTACTTTTTTCAGTTGTAATATTCAAGGAAGGACATGGTCAGTGGTGTCAAAGGTAATACTTCATAGATCTTTAGTAGGGTAATTATCTCTCCACTTCCTGATTGAATGCATAATTTACAGCTATCCTTCGGAGTGTATTCTCGTTGCAATTGGGGTAATTGAGTGAAGAGCTGACAGCTATACGTATAATGCTTTCTGTATTTTTTCTTATGTGTTTTAACCTGGATGTAAAATACCATTTATATCGTTCATATTCTGATGTAGTCAACAATTTTGGTGGATTAATTTTCCACCTCTACACCTGCTGGGAACGCAGTGAGTATGGTTCTCTCCTCAAAACTCCTGTACTGTAATGTTCAATCTTGCGCTGTACCTACCGATAGGAAGCTAATAATCTTCCGCATGTAAAATTCAAATTAGAGTAATTTCTTATTCAGGATTAATATATAAAAACTGTGGAACGTAGGAAAAAACTCCTCAAGAGACAACTAGAAAATCATTTTTAGTCAAGCATAACCAAAAGAGAAAAATGATGTATATATTACACACTTATGAACTACACAGCAAGGATCGGACAGGATTTACGCATGGCACTGGAAGGGCACACACGACTATCGGGAACACAAATATTTACAATAACACAACAAATGCTATTTACACATATCTCCCGGCATGTTCCGCGCTGTTATCTCTGAGCGATCTAGCTGGAATGACAGCGTTACAGTATAACATTTGCTCTTGAATAACTTAACCATAAATACAGTGAGTATTATATACTAGTTGTATATACTATATACTTATAGTAGCAGCAATCCTATTTGAAAATCTTCCAATGAAAGTCACCTATTTTACATATCTGTATTTTTGAAAATCAGGCAATGGGACTTGGCAAGCCTGATCAGTACCTTGTGATTGTCTTATTTTTGCATGAGTTCCTTTTAACTGTAGTCTGAATTTGTGGCATAATTAATCTGTTACTGTTAGTCAAATTCTGACTGGGTGGCTTGAAAAAAAAAAAGAGCGTGATAACTGCCTAGAACCCTGGATCTCTCTAGACATGACCTCAGCTGTTGTGCTGCTTCTGCCTTTTGTGCCATAAATCTTCCCAGCAGGTTATCAAGTTGGGGGGGGGGGGGCACAGGATGGCAGTCCATTGCAGGGCAAATACTCAAAGCACACACACACACACACACACACACACACACACACACACACACACACACACACACACACACACACACACACACA